>JBBPRQ010000761.1:0-15631 GCA_038093095.1 Boletus insuetus | reverse complement strand
AAGCCTCTCGTGAACACTCCGGAGTCCGAGCACGCGAGCGCATTCGTCGTGTCCGTCCGTACATTTCGGCCAGGCATTTGTGGCTTTGCTCTGACTCGGGGCTCCATCCCGCGGGCACACAATTAGGTGTACAGCTGTTGTATTACGGGTCGATACGGGGATATTATCCCGCCGGTCCACCTTCGACCGGATTCACATTACTTTGATGGACCGTCTTACGCCTCTTGCTATTGTTTTCTTTCAGGTTTTCCACGGTGTTCATGTTGCGCCGTTGTGGACACCGGTGAATTTCCGGGGCCGGTGTTCTACTTGGCAAGTTCTTCATCAAATACCCATCTCGGTCTCGGTTCATAACACTGCGGTCCTCGTGTACAAATGCATGACACATTTTAGAGTTCAGGCAATCCAAGTATGTGACAAAGGATACCTTGTTCTCGATTCTCGCATCGCAAGTGCGGAAATGAGCCAAGATCCGAAAGTGCGCGCCGTGTGATCACGAACGATGAAAGAAAGAATTGGTTGGTAAGACTGGAGAGGCTATGTGGTAGAACAATAACATAGCTGCCCAAGGCCAACGCCACCTGGCGCATTACGAGGCCAAGCCTGCCGTCTGCCGCGTACGCCGTGTCATGAACATGACGGTCCCCTCGGGATGTTATGGGAGGCCAAGCAGTGAACGGGAGGTTTCGGTCGAGTGACGGAGTCGATTTCCAGCTACGAGCAGACGGGAGTGTGCGTGGACTCAGAACTGCGTAGCTCCGATTCAGACGGCGCAGCCCGATCGAGTCCGTACCTCGTACCTCAATGGTGGTCATTTCTAATGCTCGATTCGGACTTTAAGTTGGATGTCTTGGTGCTGCTGCGGTAGTCAAGAAACAAAAAAGTTTATTCCACTCGACAGCGCCAAGACTACCACTTACGAGTTCAAAGCTGTGAGTTCGAGTCATTACTTTCTTTAGGATCAGTGCCCCAGCGAACAGCAGACATGAGTCATTCAGCCTAGGATTCCTCCAGGTATTCAGACCTTGCCGTTTCGCCGTAGTAGGTCCTCGGTTCCGAGACCGGTGCTGTGTTATATATACTATCACCAAGCTAGAGGGAGGTTGTGCGGGGAAGCGATGCATACATTGGTGCGTAATTATAGCGATGATTCCAACGCTACGGCTAAGGTCGGTCCCGATGAGATGAGTACACTCTCAGTGACTTCAACTACAGTACTCTCCAAGTCCGTTTGATGCCGATGTCATAGGCTACCTCCAAAATGTGAGAAGAAATCATTGCTCAAATGGCTTTGCAGAGGATCACTCTTGAGTTGTCAAGTCTCAATGAGTACGGAGCTAGGTACTGCACCTGAACGCAGATGTCTGAGAACCGCAGGTTTGACTAGTCCCTGGCGACCAAGCATCCAGAGGTCTGACTTCCACCATGATCGGACCATGCGTAGTTCTCCCAAAAGACAACGTTGCTCACAACAGCAGGTGTGCGTGAACCGGGGGCAAGCGGAATGGTCACGACGACGCTATTCACGGCTCTACGCACTCAAATTCGATTGTACGAAATCCATTCATATTATCTCCACTACCATGACATTCGCATCTTCTAGAAATATACCCCTACGCATTTCTATCACGATCTCATGATCCGTCGCGACCCGCTTGTATACCCCGCCTCGTTGTTTTGAGAGCAACAGTGCTGTCATGGGCTGTCTAAGACGAGCAATGAACCTAAGCGCTCTCGTATGCTCGTCGAACGGGGCTAGAGGTGAGGGAAGGAGACTGGAGGGTGTTGACGGCCCAGGGTTATCGTGGTGGACATTGAGATGAGCTGGTCGACCATGATCGTTATGTGCCTCGCCATGTTGGTGTCTATGTGGCGGGCCCGGGTCGAGGAGTTCGTGAACCCACGGGCAGACGAGCAATAGGTCCTGTGGTAAGAACCTGTTCTCCGTACAGACCCTCGTCTCTTCCAGTGCGGTCGCCCTCGCAATATACACCTTGGCGTTCGACTTGGAGATACGGTCCGGCTCAAAGGTAGTGACAGGGAACGCGATGCATGGCAAGCGAAGGTGCCAACCATTGAATTCCGCCCGACCCAGATGCTCCAGCTTGTCGCAAAATGAGAGTGCCTGCTCTTCGTACTCCCTCGTGAGCGAAGACTCTAACTCCAACATCGACCACTGTATCTCCTCTTCCCCGATAGCCGACGGCGTGTGGCATCGCCCGTAGTACATCTTGATTTGTGTCGGGAGCCAGCTACTCAGCTTGGATGGTTCCCCGACCCAAGCCAAACAACTGACATCCTTTGACTTGGAACACGTGATGACCTCCTGGAGCAGTCGTCCGACAGCATGGTACTGCGGTTCTGCAGGTATCACGGTCATGTGGATATCGAGAATGCCAAAGAGGCAGTAGGCTGAGTCTTGCGGTACCGTGGTGTCGCGTTTTGATGCCATAGAGAGTTTCCAATGCACGTCATCCGAACTAGGGCGAAAGGAGAGTAAATCGCTTGCAGGGACGCCAACTGTGCTCGCAATCTCTCCGATGATCACGTCGGATTCCTTGTGATTACCACGCGAGTCGAAGAGGTACGGCTTCCAATCTGCGGTGTAGAATCGAATGACGGCAGGTGCGAGGAGCTCTTGTAGCGTCCAACCACGTGTGAGCCATGCACTCTTTGTTAGCCCGCCACGTAGCGACGAAGACCATAGATCCCAAAGGTAAACAAGGGTGAGGGAGGAGTGATGGTACCATCTGAACATGGAGTGGATGGAGTCTTGAAATTCCTGGAAGTTGTCTTTATTGATGCAACATGTATCGCTCCACGCCCAGCGGTACCCAGCCTCTTTGGCTTTTCTGCAAAAAGTCTGTAACTTGATGACCGCTGTTGCCTTCGAAAGGCTATATACGGATTGGTCCTCGAGTTTGACGACATCACTGTACAGAGGTTCTTTGTCTTGCTGACACCATCTGTGGGAAAACATGACATGTCCGAAAAACTTCTCGACGTCGCAACTGATGCGAGCGGTGTCCATGTCCTCCATCATTGTCAGTGACACAACGAGCTTCTTGAAGACCACGTCATCTTCAAACACGTGTTTTAACTGAGCTTTCTCGCACAGCTTCCCAGTCCTAGTGTCTATCATTCTGAACGGGACTTTCTCCGGGTCAAGGATCTTCTCGACTGTTTTGGCGATGGCCTCCCTTGCGCGGCTATACTGACAAGGTAGCTCTACAAGGATACTTAGCAGGAATGTCTCAGAGATGGAGCAGAATATCCTTACGGCTATTGGGTAGCTTGCTCAATGTCTTAACAAACTCGTCATACTGTTCGAGCTTTTGGAGCGCACGACATTCATGGGCACGAGGGAATAATGCATTGCGCATAAAAATCTGGATGAAAGTTATCATTGGATTTATGCCTCATGAAGATTCATTATCTAACGTACCTCGTGCGCATCCCTCAAGGCATTTTCCCACGAGTCCTTCGCTGCGTATGCATTGCTGCGTTTCATGAGGATCTCTGGCGATGCCGGATTGAGGTCCAATGACGCAGAGTACCAATCAATGGCGTCGTCATAATTCCCTTTGCCCATGGCTTCTTCTGCAGGGCTCTCAGACGCCTCGAGGCATTGTTTTTTCAAACCTAGTCATAAATTTCCAGACCGTTGGTGCCGATTCGGTGTGCGAACTCTTACCCTCGAGCCATCCATGCATTTCCTTTCTCTTTGCTGCCTCTCCTTTCAGGGCTTTTTGCATCTCCACAAGGGCATCCATTGTATCACGTGTGCGACCGGAAGCGAACAGGGCTTTGCACTTTTGCTGTTGAATTACATAATTGAGACCATCAAAGTTCCAACCAAAAATCTTCCCGGAACGTCAGTGATACGCCAAAAAATGCATGACCAACCTTACCAGCGAAATTGACCTTAGCTCCGGGACTCGGATGAAAGGGCGAAGACTTTGTGCTTTCTCCAGATGCTTTATCGCCTCGGAATGGTCCTGTTCCAGTTCGGCAAGGAGAACAAGCAGCTGCGCCTAAACACACTATCAGTCACACTGAGAGGGGTTTAGCGTTTTCAGGAGCGCTCACCTTGACAACAGAATGGAGTGACGCGAGATCCGGAGTACAGTCACTGGACTCAGTCTTGTAACAGAACGCCTCGACTTCGTCATGATGTCCTACTTCGAAGAGAATAATCAACTGCGTACAGAGATAGATTCAGTGACTACTCAATATAATATGGTGTACATTACCTTGATGAGTTTAACGAAGGGTTTCGTATTGTCATTGCAAAGGCAAAGCGCTGAATCGATTGCTTGTGTTGCCTCCTGATGTTTTCCTTCCCCAAAGAGAACAAATGCATGAGCGACGTGGGCTATCGGTGGGGTATGGACCACTTTTGACCGCCTGAGCAACTGAATCCGAGTCAATCAACTCGTCATGGAAGATGAGGGATAAATCACCATCCGAACGTCCTCCAACGCCTTATCCCACTTACGCAGTCGGGCCCGAACAAGAGCGCGGTTAGCGCGCGAATACGTGATAAACTCTGGGCAATCCAATTTTGTGACTTCGATTTCGTTTGACAAGATCTCCTCTGCCTCTGCCAAATTTCCATGTCTCCATTGACCGTACACCGCATTACTGATATAAGCAAACTACGTTTTGAAGCCACCCAGAATTATCAGTGACATGGCCAGGCAAAACAATGTAAGTCGACTTACAGGCTCCGAGTTGCTCGCCGGAAAGGGCGATAGACGCTAAGTGGGTTGGAAATCAGCCTGTCAGAATTACGCAAGGTAATGGCGTGCTTACATGGAAGAAGTAGGTCATTGGAACGATATCGGAGAGGCTCCAAATAGTGATTTTCTTGTCGATTGTTCCGATGACGAGATGCTGGTCATCCGGGGAAATGGCCATGGCCGACACTTCGCTCTGTAGAGGATGGGTGTGCAGGATTGGCTCAAATGTACTGACATCCCAGAGGCTGAGAGAACAACCCGACTCTGAACCAGCGATGAGAAACCGATCATTATTGGAGATGCAAAGAGAAGTCACAGAATCGCAAAACTGGTCCCCAAATGATAGGACTGTTTGGCTCACGATATCGAAACATCTGATTGAACCACGTGGCCCTCCAGCGAAAAGGCGTCGGCTGTCAAGTGTCCAGGCGAGGGAGTAGGTCGGCTTTGTATCAGTTGAGAGACATGCCAGTAGATCGCCAGTTCGAATGTCCCAAATGCGGATCGGATCGCTGCCTCTGCCGGAGCAAGCTGAAGCAAGAGCATCGCCTGTTGGAGAAAACTTGACGGACGATACTAGTGATTCCTCGTGTCTCAATGGACCTGCGATGCGTTCTCTGCTCTCCAACCACCAGACAACTACTGACCCATCTTCCAATCCCGCTGCAACGTGTGCGGAGTCTGGCGAGATGTCCAGGGCCGTGACGCCGGTCTCGCACTGCTCAACTGGCCCGCCGGCTCCCTCGTAGTTGATTGCGCTCCAAATCATCACCTTGCGATCAACTCCCCCACTCACAATCCACTTTCCGTCCGATGAGGCGGCTACGGACCTCATCACCGTACCGTCGGACTTCATCGCTGGTTCCGTCTCGCCCCAGTCGCTCACCCTCCACCGTCGAATTGACCCATTCTTGCAACCACCCACGATGTGCTCTCCATCAGCAAGAAAGGCCAACGATGTTATTGGATCTCGGATCTCGATACAGCGTGGTTCTAGGTATTGCGTTGTGTGAGCAGTCGGCCCCACCGAGTGTTTCACTCTCACCCTTCACTGGTTTGTTCCTTTTGTGTGACTGTGAACTTGAGCCGTTGATTTCTCTGTCTCTCGGCTGTGAAGATCCTAGAATGATCTTCAGTGAGGATGGTGACACGTGCCAGGGCTTGAGGTGGTAAGTTACCCTCTGATGTTTGCGCAATTCCCTGACGTCCTCGAAGCAGCCTAGCTCCCCACTCCCACATCGGTGTTGACTCTGGAGGGATACCTGTCCAAAGGGCAGAGGGAATGAAAATTTAACGTCCCCACATGAATGGCTACCGCACTTTTCCCTCGTGTCCTCGTGTCCATTCCCAGAATAGCTTGGTCATTTCACTGACACATGACCACATCTTGGACTAAAAGAGGTGACCGCAGAAACGTGGTTGATGCGGAGGTCAGGTCAACTAGGAGTAGGACTGTTCAGCGTTGTTCCGACTCGCTCAACCTTCTTGATAGTTGTGCCACTGATACTTGGGGCAAGACTGAGCTCGGATAAAGTCCAAGGAATCGGCTTGCGTGTGTGGCCCGACAATGCTGCTGATAGAAGCCAGTAGATCCGAATTGAACCCGAACCGGAGCTTGTACGTAACATTGAATTCAAGCTAGCTTTCACTTCAAGATTTCAATTTCAGCCATCATTGTCACCCATACGGCGACTGGAGATGAAATGACTTTGGATTCTTGGTATTTGAATTCAAACATAAGGCATAGTATAGTCGGAGGTATATCATACAGACAACATGCGTAGCTTAAAATAGTCAAATCAAGGTACGCTTCGACGCTTGCCAAACCTGTGCTTCGCAGATGGCCGCGAACCAAAATTCGTGTTCGGAATTATGTTCCTTGATAAGGTTATGCGCAAGCTCGTGGGCGAGGGTAAAGAACCTGGATGCAACCCTCTTATCCATACTAGAAGAGAGCAGAATGTGTAACAACAGAACATACCACGATATTTGGGCTCGCTGTGGGTCCCCGTTCTGAACTTCCTGATCGTCTGAAAAGTTAAAAATCAGCATGATATTTGCTACGCCATCAAAGCGAGATACTGCTCACGCCATGCTTCGAAATACCTCAGGTTAAGGAAGATGTTTCCGTCCAGGTTGAACGCAATAGGGCCTCCAGCAACGTCACAGAAAACACGTAGCACCGTCAGCGAGAGACCGTAAAGCTCAGCAACATGTGTGAGCACATCGATAAAACGAATGAGCACGTCATGCTTGGTGTCCATGAATGTATCGGGGTCGGGAACATCTACACGAAACGAGTTTGCATCATTCAGTGCCTTCTGATTCATGTCAACAACCATCGTCTGTTGGAAATGAATTACCTTCCGTAGTAAAGATTTCTACCTGCTCAATTTCGCCTGACCCCTCTCATAAGCAGTATAATAACGAGGTGTCCTCGAAAACTCACCGCGAGGCTCCAGTTTTCCAACCCGTCTGGACACGTCACAGTAGCCCGTATTCGGAAACTCCCTGATACCCTCTACCTCGCTACGTTGATGAAGGAGCTTCCCTCCTTCCGATTTACATGCATTCATTGCCATGTTTACATTTGCTCCTGAGAAATCCATTAATCAATGTCAGGGGGAGTGCTCACGAAGCTCACGTATATAACTTTGAGGCATTACTTGACGCGGAATCCTGAATAGAGGATAAATTATATGGAATCTGCTCGTCCGTCAGGCTTACCGTGGATGCTGGGGAGATATAACACTTCGTATGGTCTCCGAGAAGTCCCAGTACGCAACAAATCGATGTATGAGGTTCTGGATTGGACTGACAGCGTTGTTTGATGCATGGCCGGTAGAGTGACGTAGCGGCATGGTCGACTCAGACGAGGTGTTCTCAGGAGGAATGACAAAGGCACCAGGCATGAGGCAATCAGTCGAGGGTTCGAATACGTGGTTCGTTACAGAGGTAGTCGTGGCGGCTTGTGTCACGCAGCGGGAGTCAATCACTCCTTCCATCAGTTGTGAATCCTCTGGCGACTGTCGAAGTCGACTGGAAATCTTGTCAACTAAGGCACATTGAAGCCGTTAGACGTCTTTCGATGAAGAAGGTAGAACTGACCACTATACCCCCATTGTTTCAGTTTCTCCAGAGGTGCGGAGAGAATTGTCGCAAGGAGCAGAGTATCGCTGACCTTGACTGTTCCAAACAATAGCCGACATAGGGATGTTGCGATGCTTTCAGATGTGTTAATGAGTACCAGAAACAAGACTGGGGAGGGTGAATCGTATCAACTCACTCGTAGATGTCTGGTTCTGCGTCACCCGAAACCCACAGTTCGATCCATTCTTCTTTGTCACGCTGTATAGCTGCCCGCACATCCTGCCTTCGCGTTATCTGACGGTTTCCAATCTTAAGGGTTTTGGACACAAGCAGCCCCTTGCAGACCTTGACTTTGAAATTCTCAGCTCTCAGAAGCGAGACTGGAACCTGGAACTGCGTATGGTTATACCCACGGAGGAACAATGGAAGCCGCCGGAGGATCGACGTTCGGACTGAGGTAGAGGTATCAGGATCTTGAATCTCGTCCAATGCATTGTATCTTTCTTCGACTATGGTGCTCAACCGACGACACCCCAGAGACACATAAAACTCTGTTGTATGACATGGTCAGATGAGACTAAAGATAATAACACACACATACCTTCTAGCTCGGGAACATCCTGGGGCGCCACAAAAATCTCGTCGCCGAAGAGTCGGTAGGCATCCATATCATCAGCTACGACAATCCCCCCAGGTTCCCGCAAGTCGTGTTCGTCATCGTCATCGTCTTGTCGCTTTTCATTGGATCTCCTGCGACGGATTCCGAGTAATATCGGGCTAGACCTCATCTTGCCCAGTGTAACATTGGGAATCTCATGCTTGCGAAAGGCAAGGTCACGCAACTTGGACAGAAAGCTGGTTTCTCCGGGTGAGCTCCAGTTCAAATCAAGGGATGACTGGCAACACCCACCTTCCGTGCCTTTCTGCAAGATCATAAAATCGCTTGGGATCCTCTACCAAGATCTCGGCAATATCTTTCACAGACGGTTCATCCTTCGAGCCGCAAACCCTCAAAAAGCGGTTTGCAATGGAACCGAAATCCACGAAGACGAATAACTTCGTGTGAAAGTCGTCTCTCGTGCCTTTATCCAGGTAGCATTGGGTGGGGGTCATCCACTTCCAGCCAGTAGAAGATCTTGTTGGAACGATAGGCAATCCGATGAGTTCGGTAAGCTCTATCTGCGAAAAATCTTCGGCGTGTTGAAGTAAAATGCAGAGCAAGACAACAACGATCACCCACTAGAAATACACCCATATAAACATTCAAACCATTCTCGAGCTATTTCCTTATTAGTTGGCGGCTGGGCTTTCAACAGTGGAATGAGCCTAGATGGAGGTGGATGTTGTTGTACCCCGAGTTCAGAGACAGGTGCTTTCTGATATTTGTCCGGTATGACAACAAAGCCAAGCGTTTTCCACCGAGTACTAAAAAATACCTGGACGTTATATTAGAGAGATAATCAGCAGGAGAAAGGCCTCGTACATCTTCCAGTTTTGCCAGGCAAGTTTCGCTCTCACTTTCTGCAGGTATGAACGCGATATGTCGAAAGTTATCAGGATTGTAATGGGAATACTTCAACCGAAGGTTGTCGCACAGATATTTGAGAGCAATTTCCCTGACTGTGACATCCGATGCAGCACTAGAGAGCCTTACAATCTCCTCCAGAGGCGGGTAATGACGTAAGCCAAGACGATACAAGAGTGTGGCTAGACACCACGCGATTAAGTGAGTTCTATCACAGTAAAGCTGACCATTTACCTTCACCTGATTCATTCTGCCACCTTTCGTCCCAGTCAATCACGGGCAGCTGAAGTTGCCGGAAGTCATCCAAAGGCGGGTAGAGGTCGATGGCGCGATAACGTCTCTCACCACCATCTCCATGCGTACCCTCCACAGTGAAACCCGCGAACGATTCCAACCTGAAGAAATCATCCGGTGTCAGGGTATTCTGTACCGAAACAAGATAACGGATCAGGTCGGGTATACTCCAACTCCCGGTTCTGACCATTCTATGAGCACCGGATGAGCGATCAGACTAGCAGAACGTCGTCGTAACTTCTCACCTGTCTAAGAGAAGCTGGGGAGGAACATTTTCTTTGACGCCAATGAATGCAAGGAGTTGTTCCATATCTTCTTTGGTTTCTAGCCCTGTAGTGAAGTGAACAATTGGCAGGCCGAGATCTTGGAACAGGGTGACATTTGTACTGGAACGGAACGACTCTTCTGGGGGGAGGAGTCCGTGGGATGTAGGAATACATTTCTTGCCCATGAATATCGTCTTTGCTAAATGATACAATACATTCGACTGTGACGACCATACACCAGAAAGAACGCTGAGAACGCGTTCGGCCCATTTAGTTGATCGAGTGAAGTCGTATCTCGAATCTGCAGACATAATTTTCTGTTGCGAAATATGTCGGAGCCAGTCGACGATGGTGAACTCCTGCCAACCGAGGCTCGTGAGACCCGTGGGAGTGAACCCCATGGTGATATCATGAGGTATGAGGGATATAGGAAGCGGGCCATCGAGGGGGATACTTGCTTCGAGAGATCCTGAACCAATAAAATATTTGATGGAGGACAGCTGAAGAGGAGATCCATTTGCACCACAAATAGTAATCGTGCTCAACAGTTGAGTAGTGTCTTGTAGCGAAGCGTCCTTCCGACTCATCCACCACCGAAGGCAAGCGATTAGCTCTTCGTGAGTAAGGACGCGTGGACGAAGATCCTGGAGGATATCCGAGAAGGTTACAGGGGACATCCTGTGTCGGTCCGGCAGCGCTTTGATGATTCCCGGGCATTCTCGTACGACATACTGAGGGAGCATTGGTAGGTACTTGAGAAACTTAGCGAAGGCCGAATCGTATTCTTTGATTTCTGGCGCAAAGCGGACACCGGCAGATGAGAGAAGCCTCACGGGGTCGGCGGAGCATCCGTAGAACGCAATCTTCAGTAATCGTGCAACCTCCGCTGAGGGTGTGGAATGGTGGAAAGTGAAAAATTTGAGGACGTGAAGAAACCACTGATGTAATGTGTGTTGCAACTCCGCCGGCGGTCGAAAATCCGCGGTACCATCGAAGCCAGCTGCTCCTTCCCATGCGTCTCGAATATTGGAGAGTTCTAGCTCATACACGGCGCGGGACAAGAAACCCCCAACATGTAATAGTTCCTTATTCCAAACTTCCGCCGAAAATGCATAAACTACGCATTCGAGTCTCTAGCAAGGGTGCACTCACCAGCAACATTCTTATCGCTAGCAGATCATGAGCAGTTGAACGTGGTCACGGGGAAAGTGGCTTACACGAAATCTATCGATTCACGCTCTACAGTAGGAATGAAGTACGAAGCCATATGACCACCAATACCCGTCGTTTGTCCAGTGGCGTGGCCCTGGAAACCAAGGTCAGCAAAAGGCAAAGCACAGCGATACTAAGACAGACAATGAATATACGCGTGTCTATAGCCCTTAGAGCAGGTCAGCCGAGATAGTCGTGATCGAAACCAGGTTTACCAACCCATTCAAGTCAGCACGGAGTCTCTGGAACACAGAGTGATAGAGGTCATTCTGATCTGCGACGCTCCGATCATATTCTTCTTTCCCAGTCTTCATATACCCAATCAACAAGGTGGCGAAAGACAAATAGTTTTAACGACTGACGTAAATCAAGGAATACTTGAGCCGCGATGGTGGCTGCTTCTTCGTAGACCGGAATAATTCCTCTAAATGTTTCTGGTCCAGTTTGACTTTCACCTCCGCGACGAACACAGTGAGATCCACTTTTGTTTTATGCAGTTGCGTAGAATCTCTAGGCTGGTGCGGCGATGTCGTAGTCCCCAACTGAGGTGGTGGTTGACTACAAGAGAAAAATCTCAGCGAGACTCTAATCAATCCCCTGAAGCGAAGGCTTCCCGCACCCTGTAGTGTATACCGCCTGCATGACTTCTGCTTCGATAGTTATCGCTAGTTAAATATAGTCATTCGCGCCCGCACAACATAAGGGAAACCAGACTCACGATGACATTCCACATTTATAATGTTCGATGAGCTAGAACAATTGAGTTCCCTGGGAATGGTAACAGGTCGAATGTTTCCCGGCAGCTTCTTGATGCGTCCAATGCAATGTTCATCAAAAAACACCGCAACCTCCCTGAGATTAATCATGAACGTGATTGAAGATGCGAGGAATTGCATGAACTTTAGTGCTGGTGGCACTGGACTCGCCTCGCGCAGAGGCATTCCAAATGTTGTCCATGGGTTTAGTGTCTCTTCCTGGGGGAGGCAACAATGGCGAACACATAGCTAATGCCAATATGAAAAGTAGCCCCTGGAAAAAGGAAAAAGAATACCTGATCCTTATCATCTTTCCAGCAAAATTGCATCTTCTGTCCTATAATGACGTTTGCGCCGACATGAGCTCATAAGAGATGAACTCATACCACCAGAAGATACGAATGGGCGCTCCGTCACGGAAAAGAGGCTATAAAAACCTACGAAAGAGATGACTAACCGGTAACACAAGGCCTGAAGAAAATACATTCTACCCACCGACGCCAAAGGCACCGATCTTCCCCGGGTCTGGATTTCCCTCGGCTGGGTAAAGAAAATATATGGAGGAATGAACGGGGAAAAGAATAATCAACACACCAATCTTCGGGAGTCGCATCCAATCTTCCTCTGTAAACACTTCACCATTGTTTTTGAACGACCACTGCGTAACCTTGAAGGAACGATGATCAGCAAGCCGGGTGAGCGTCAGAGGGACAGAGGGCTTATACAGGTGTAGAGCTGAGATCAGGAAGTGTCAGCGGGACACTGTGGTTTTCTTCCTTTCGTTTCCTCCGGTCCAGGTATGCTGCGGTCTCGAACCGAATCTCGACCGCATGCGACTGAGCATCGTCAGAATTCTGAAGCAATTCTCGGAATACTGAGGGGACCAAGACACCGTAAGGAGTCGTGTACTCGATATCAGGAGGTTTCTTACTGGTGAACTCTCCAGAATAGCGTGCCAACACTTTGTGGATCAGTGCACGTTGGTTAACCTCCACCGGTTCATTTCTTCCGGTCCGCCACTGAATGATTGGAGTGGTTCCAAGGATCAGAATCCAGGAAGGCTGATCATGGACAATTAAATCAAACGTACCCGTTCTTCACTGTCTTGCATCCGCGGAGCGTTGGGTTCGAGTTGCCAAATCTTATAGTGAAAGGATGAGATGCCGACAAAATAGCTAATAACAACGATTAGAATGATCACTGTGAGGACATGTCAGTGGACTGACGAGTGTTGCGGTATTCGTCTGTTCTGCAGCGGTGATGGCAGCAACTCTTGTTTCCTTGCCACTGGACCGTGGGAGCCAAGACTGAGTGGGTCAGCAGACGTGCCACCCCCCGGGCCACGTGTGACTGGCATGTGCGACTCACTTCAAGATTTGTACGCGAAATGCCTCCCAAGTGACTATGGATACCCGCTGAGGTTTCCCGAACCAAGCAATACACTCCCGTCCAGCTATAAAAAGGGTGGACTACAGATCGGGGATGTTGGCTATGTTGATGGCGATGGCGCATTCAACGTTCTCTTCAACATTTCTTTTCGCTCAAACCATGCTATCAATCAACGACTTGGTGACTCTCTTACCTTCGATCCTATTGGACTTGAAGATGATGAAATTGTCGTCAATGACAATGCCATTCCTCGTGGTCGTCCTATTACCTCCCCTGACATAACTCAACCACAGACCCAGAGACTGGCACGAAGGTATCCTCCTCATGAACGACAGTGAAACGATACTGATTCATAGCTTGAAGTGACCACTACGAATTCGCTCCGTCCTTCGCCAAAGGTGCAATTCTCATCCTCCCAGATGGCGCTACGTCCTACAACCTCTTACCTCAAGCCAACGAACGTCTTCGCAAATTGGCGATAGAGGAAGCTTTTGACTGGTATCGACTAGCTCAAGAGATGTGCGGCGACAACGTCAGGAACGGCTCCCTCTACCTGCTCACCGGATTCTACAAAGCACAATGTTGGTCCCTCGCGTCGTTCAGTGATGCTACAGTCACAGAGGATCGACGCATTTGGGTGACACCGCGAGAGGTTGGAAGAACCGCCGCTGGAAGAGATTGGCGGTGTACGTTTGATTCCAATTACCGAGATGGACCCGTGCTCGGCCAGTACGGAAGCGTCAATCAAACTGTCTTCATCCGTGGGTTCAAGATCGCAGTACGAGGCGATGTGTATGGATACCTGTTTCAGAAGTCCGACGCTCTAAGAGTACCTGCTGGTCCGCCACGTGAAGACCCACGTGGTTTCGTATGGTGTCTCATGCAACTCTGCAAGAGAAACACGTCAAAACGGCGTCGCAGGGCATATGGGGCTGCAGATGTTGACAGGAAACCCAAGTTGTTGTCACAGGTTTGCATCGTAAATCAGTGTTCCGTCCGGATGACTGAGCAACGTTTAGCCCTTTCATCCTTCCGATATCATCACCCAATACCTGTTGGACAAGGTTTGAATGGTGAAATGTCGGAGATCGTCACAGAAATGAAGCTATTTTTGCCAGGATCCCAATGCCTTGGTAGCCGTTACGCACGATAGCGAGTGGATCACGTTGATCGAGACGGTCCGTCGTCACAGCCTTCGGTGCATACCTGTATTCACCTCCCGTCCAGAAAAAACTTATGCCCGAGGAACTGACACAAAAGGACCGCCTCGAAGAGGCCTTGTCGAAATACTACTTGCTGGACTCGCGACCCCGAAATAGTAAGTCCTAGGTGAAGGTGATCATCACTCATCTCTAATTCTGCTTAGGCGCAGTGTGTCTGCAAGGCAAAGGGTGGGCAGTCCTTCGTGATGTTACTCTGTTCGAAATGTTAACCAGGCTATTTGTCAGCACGAAGGCCAGTAATTCGGTATCAATTGATGCCCGTAGTCGTGTTCTGTACTGAGGCAGGTGTTCAGCAAGAGGTGTTGCCTACATCCGAAACATCTTGGTATAATAAGCCTTTCAATAGCAACTTTCAAATCGTTATTACGAGTACGTACCCGTAAATTCGTCCTTTTAGAAGTACAACATTCACATCGCAGGTATCCGGGCTGAGGATATCGTTGCTGGTTTCAGGCGCATGCCTGTTGGATTTTATGTTGTCGTCCAGTTTGATGGGACTAAACGGAGAACTGAGAATAAGCCAGTACGCCTCCATGAGAGCATTGTTGAATGGGATGAGAAGATCCAACTGTGGGTTGTTTTGTGTCTCATTGGACTGTTACCCTCACAATTTCCAGGCCATCCGAACCCTCTGCCAAGGTCCGACTCTCTGTGTGTGCATCCTTTGAGTTTTCTCCCACGCTAGGAAGTGGAGAAGTCCTTCGCACTGTGGAAATCTGTGTAGGAGACTCAGTTGACAACACTCACTGTAGGAATTATATCTCATGGACTAGTATTGAGTACTGAAGATCAGAACAGTGTTCATATTCCCCGCAACCGATGGAGAATCTGCCTCACCTTGTTCTTCCCTAAAAATTGACACGAAGCGACTGCCTTCCCATACATCAGGAGGTGGTTTGGATCGTAACGTAGATGTGAGTCCGATGATATCGTGGAAATGCTGCTCCGCTGATCGTGGTTTGCTGATTAGTCCAACTTGGAATCTTCGGACCTCGCGCGATTAACTGATCAAGGACACGATGCTCTCCTCTATTGCGCCGACCCAAGAAGAGGATCCGTTGCGGACTCTGTTGAATTTTTCGAGCGCGCCCTTGCGAATGCGCGGGGCTCATGGCACATTATCCTAACGTAGCCG
>JBBPRQ010000760.1:0-15695 GCA_038093095.1 Boletus insuetus | reverse complement strand
AAAGTTGGAGGGTAGGTAGTTTACATAGTAGGCTACCTATGGTGTAAGTATTAGAATTTTCTAACCGTTGGTTAGGCTAGATTATTAGGAGAGAAATATAACCATGATTCAGCATGTAATGGATTTCGTGCAGGTCACTGCATCCTGGTGTGGTTCTATGTTATCCATGTCCTGGTGTGGTCCTATGTTATCCACGTCCTTGCCTGGTCCTACGTTACCCAGGTGGTGACTCGGGTTGCCTAAGCCGCAAGCCTTAAGCCTAGCCGCACGGTCGGTTCTGGTATTGGCGAGCTTCTGCACTGAGAGGGACGTTTTGCCATCGATGGTTGGATGGTGGGTTCCACCTCTGGCTTGGTCCTTCGTTATCCAAGTCCCTTCCTCATTGTGCATGGCCCATCGTGCTACCTTCTTTAATCCTAGTTTGACTGTGTTGATATGGGCCAACTCTTGCCTAGAGGGTTGCAGTCCAAACCCCACGTTGTGACCCTTGACGTGTTGACGGTCCCTGGTTATCCTGCCTTGGGTTGCTTCTGCCCCCACCATCTGTGACTGGGGTACATCCTTCGGGTTCATGCCTGAGTCATCCTCAGGGCTTTCCTCCCAGGTAGCCTCTCAGAGGTCCGCTGGTGCAAGAGCGGAAAATCTGTTTGTTGACCTTACGAACTGGGCTCCACAGTTTGCCTTGATCCCTACTTTTTGGCACTCTTGGTACGAGGCTGAACATACTGCAGCCATGGCCTGATAACCTTCCTCTTTTGCGTCAGGATCCGTCAAGTCCTTGAACACAGTCTTGAGGATTTTAATAGTGGCACCTTGGTCCTTCCCTGGTAGACTCTCAATATAGTCTTGGACCTCATTACCCTCCCGCCTAGTCGCATCATCAAAGCTGTCATTGGTGGATATGGCTCTTGTGCTTTGCGACCGTTGTTGTTGGGGTGTGTGATATTTTTGTGACGAGCGGGGCATTTGACGGAATTGTGTCTGGTCAGTTCTGGATCGGGAGTGGTTGGTGGACCTACAACCAACCTGGTGGCACACAAAACACTTGTTGCTCTTCATATACTCCGACCGCTGTGTTGGGGTGGGACATACGGCATCTACATCCATAGCATATGGGTCGCGAGTGGAGCTTTGAGAGGAGGGAGCAGGGATATATGGGACCTTCCTGAGTAAATCATCTATCCTCCTAAGCTGTTGAGAAAACTTCCCCGCCTTATCGATCCATTCTTGATAGGTAGTGGATACCTTCTCACAAGAGAGTACCATAGCAGTGAGGCGTTGACTGAGTCCACAGAGGAACCACTCCACCAGAGCGGCAGGGTCCTCGATCCCAGTTTTCTCTGCTAGGAGATGGAACCTTGAAGCGTAGGTAGGGAAGCCAATCTGGCACAACTGAGAAAGGTCAATCCTGGCCTTTGCTGCTACATCGTACAGGGCGAAAGTAGACTCAAACGCTTCTGTAATTCGTTCAAAGGTTTTGTCTGCATCTGCAACTCTTGGGTTTGAAAGCTTCATCAGCCATCCTTCCATGAAGGTCTTTCCACAGCCCTTGCTTATTTTGTTGAGAAAAGTAAGGGACTTAGTTGTATCCATGTAAAGTCGATTGTTGATGAGGAAGTAGGCTTTTATGGAGAGAAGCCATCGGTTAGAGTCCTCAGCCTCCCCGGTAAAGTCCTGGGGAGCCCAGCCTGAATTTCTGAAACCATGTCGTCGTCTTCAGGAGCCAGGTCAATGTCAATGTCGGAATCTGTGTCCGGGTCATGATAACTAGCAGGGTGGTCCTCGTCTGAAGGAGGGGAAGGCGGCGGGGGAGGGAGTGCCACAGGAGGTGGTAGTGGTGTTGCCAACGGAGTTGGTGTCGGTTAATAGTCTAGCTCAAGATAGTCGGTTGCTCTTCCTCATCTCCTGTTTACCTCGGCTAAGTCTCGTTGCCTTTGTCTGTAAGTCGCCTTTGCCTCAGGGGAGGAGAAGCGATCGGGAAGGGGGACAAAGAAGGCGTGTCCGAGAGGTAGTTTGTGGATGCGCAGAAGAGGGGAAGGGTTAGCACTAGGAGGTGCCAATGAAGGGAGCAGAGCAGAAGGACCTGGCTCTGGGCTAGAGGAATCTCCGAATAGACTAAATCAGGAAATGTTGGCGGTGGGGTGTGTCGTCTACACAAAGGTAGGGACAAGGGGAGAAGCTAGTTCTTTTGTAATGCACAGCGCAGTTAGTGATGAGCGGAGCATGAAGTTACCTTGGTCTGAACAAGTTCAACAAGTGGAGGGCAAGGTAACGAGTAGAGGAGCCTGCTAGGTGATGTCTACCACAGTCTATCTCAGAAGACAAACTAAGACTCAAGGTGGGCTCGACGGGTCTCCAATATCCAGGTGCTAGCCGCTGGAGCTCTCGGGAAGTATCACTAGAACTATGCTGATATTGCCTAGAACTAGCTTAGGGAAATACATGGTAAAAGTACAGAGTATATATATGGTAGGCCCCTGGTCCATGCAAGTAAGGTAATAGATATAAAAGGAAAAAGGAGGTGGGAGTCCAAAGGATGACCATGCTCCATATAGTCCATCCCGATAATGTGGAACTGCAGGAAGTGGCAGTGTGATCTAAAAGAGGAACACCGTGTGGGTGGAAGTCCAAAGGAATCCCGTACGGAAGCAGAACAAAAGGAGAAGCTAAATATAGAGCAGAGGCAGGGCGCTGTGTGAGTACGTAAGAGAAGAATATAAAAGGAGAAACTATCTGGAGGACGACTCCAGTACGAATACAACTCCGTAGAGTATGAGACAGAGTCTAAAGAGAAACAAGTAAAGAAGAACAAGGGCATAAGTGTAATGAAGGTGGAAAAAGTGTACCCCCCTAGTAGACTGTAACACATAGTCAATAAAACATCCAGTTGCCCCAGAGTCAATGAGGGCTTTTGTGTCAACACTTTTGAATGTAGCTTGGTCAGGAGGGTAGAGGGTGATGGGCATAGATATGGATTGGAAAGAACCTCCTGACACAAATACTGGAGAACATTTAAGTGAAAAAGAATGGTGGGCAGGGTATGACATTGACCCAATCCTGCCCTTTAAAAACCCTGGTTGGTTCCAGGTGTTGAAACCCAGTCAGTTCCAGGAGTTGTGGGACACTGGTTGGTTCCAGTCCCAGGCCACGTGTGGTGGTTGGTTCCACCTATTGCACATGCCTCTATGCAGAAACTGGCATTTTGCCATATGCAGTTGCCAGGTTGGTTCCTGGTCCTAGACAATGTGTGGTGGTTGGTTCTGCCTATCACACATGTCTCTTCCTCTTCACTCACTGCTCTTACCAGTTTGACTGTGTTTCTTATGGTGGTCTCTTATAAAGAGGGCTGTGGTCCAAGCCCCATCCCTTGACCCATGGGAGTAGCTGCTTCTGCTTCTAGCATTGGTTGGAAATTTTCACCATTTGCATACATGCATGGATAATGATCTGCATCTTCCTTTGGAGTGGTCATCCAGAGGTCTGCCAGTGCTAAGACGGATAATCAATTGTTCCATGGACCAGACTATACAGCCCTGGCTCATGGTGCTGCCCTGGTTGCTTTCTTTTGGCACTCTCGGTACAAGGCCTAGAGAAAGACATGAGTACAGGCTATCCATTGTGGGTTATGGGTATGGGTATGTATGGGTATGGGTTGCTACCAGAGTTCCCATGTACCCATGGTACCCATACCTGCAACCCATGATATACCCATGGCCTTCTTTTATACCATTATAAGCTAACAAATGCACAGCCCAGCAGTTGACAGATACTGTACAGTTCCATCAAACTGTAATTTGTGCTTGCTGATGGGTGGAATTAGTGTTTAAAAGTCCAGTTGTAGGACTGTTAAAAGACTAGGACCAGACTGGACTGGACTGATACAGACTGATAGTTCAGTCACAGTCCAGTCCAGTCTTTTGTAGTTGCAGTCTCAGTCTTTCAGATTGAAAGACTGATAAAAGACCAGTTGGAACAGTCTTTTGGAAGACTGATTACATGATACTATGACCCCTTATGTACCCTATTTTTCCCAGATTATTCCATATTTCTTTGGAATCTCTTCATCCACATTGAGTTTGACCACAATATTTATGACATGTCACCCAGAAATGCTTATATGTCAGCCATCTGTGGACCAAATCAGCTTACTAAGCACTCCAACTTTAGCCAAGGGTCTGTACTACAATCTAAGCCTGAATGTCATTATCTCCAAAGGACCGGTTGCAATGGGTCCTCAGATTGAAATACATAGACTGTTTAGGACCAGTTTTGTTCAGTCTGGTCTGGTCTTTTTGGTCCTCCTTCCTTATAAACCCATGGGTCAACCCATCATGGGTAGGTACCCACATATCCATTTGATTACCCATGAAATCAGGTACCCATGAGTTGGTGGGTATGGATAAGTGGTGGGTATGGATTGGTGCTGTGATACCCATGGGTTTACTCATGTCTTTCCCTAATGAGGCCGCCCGTACCTCAGCCATGGCTTGGTAGCCTTCCTCCTCATCCACAGACAAGCTGCCCTCCATAAAAGCAGTTTTGAGGATCCTAATTGTAGCACCTTTCTCAGTGCTACCCATTGCTTCCAGGTAAGCTGAGAGTTCATCATCCTTCTCCATTGTGGTGGTGGTTCTGTTACAAATCCCTATTTTTCCCCTATTTTTCTAGGCCTTGTTTCAACAGAAAAGACATAAGTGTCGCATTCACTACAGACACACTACACTTCTTATCCAAATGCTCCCCTTGCTTACTTTCCCATGCAAGCCATTACTTTCCCATGATATTGATCCTCATGGATTTATGCTCTAGACAAACACATGGTAAGTCACATGACTAGTCACATGACTCTATCTATGACATCATAAGCACAGGTATGCTTATCGTCCTATAGCACTAATAGCTCTTATCATATGTACAGCCATAGCCAATAGTGTATGTATCTCTTATCAAGCATAGCTTGGTCCATGCACATGTATTAGTAGTATAAATACCATGAACCAGTAGAGCGAGACTCTCTAGTCTTGTTCTCCTGGAGTTTTCCCAAACTACCATCTCGCTTGACTACCCCTAGTACTCTAGTTCTCAAAACACTAGACCCTTTGGTGGGTTTGGTCATTTCATTAGAACAAGACTATACTAACCGTCGAAGACTAGCTACCTTCAATGGGACCCTTACCTTTACCACCCTCATCTTGATTGATTGACCAGTAGATTATTGATAGGCTGTCACCACAACTCTATTGACCCCGCACTCTGGTAGTGCCTTACTATCACATCTCTGACATCTTTGATTATGTCGTTGCAGAAAGGACTAGCCTTCCACCACCAGCATCTCCTCCACAAGAAGCAGGACCTTTTACTTTTCCAGACATTTTCCATCTAGTACCGGAAGAAGCAGTTCAATCGGGCTCATACGACCCAAACGACTACAATCCATCTGACTATGAGGTCCAGATAAAGAGAGAAGAAGAGGAGGAACCCCTACAGGTACCGATTGACTAGTTGCTAGTCAAGTACAGATTAGGACTGACGAGTCCCATATAGGAATTGGATCAGTTAGCCGATTATTGCTCAAGTCTAGATCAAGGGTACAGAACCCTTGTCAACAGGACAACCCTAGCGCCAGACGACGCACCCTCTACCCTATACAGGGCCACCACTGTAGACACATTTGACTTGCTGGGTCAGTTAGGATGAACCAATGCAGAACCAGACAATCGCCTAACCCCTACCCTTGCAGATCTTGAGATTGTCTATCCACCACTTGGATCTGAGATCTACAATCTGAGTACACCACTTCGCGCGCCATCTGAGTTATCCGATCCCATTGATTGGGACCCTATCTACCTTTCCCTAGAAAACAGACTAGCCCAGTGTGACGTCTACAACAGAAATTGGGATAATCGTCTGCGTGCAAAGAGTGAAGCCCAACAGATCAAGAGACTTATACTTGAGGGCATTCAACTTGCTAATCACCAACCCAGAGACCCTAGATGCGTTGAGAGGGCCAGACGTCAGGTCCAGGAGGCACGTGATCATATTGAGGAAAGAATATGGATTAGAGAGAGATCTGATACCCCTATTCCTATTATCCCTTGCCTTCCTTGCTGGTACCGCATTCCTGATAGTACTGTTGGTTACCGCCCTCCTACACTCAGACCCCACTCATCGCTTAGGCCACCTCTTAGTTTCCATCCATATTGAATATCAAACCTCTATTCATTCTCCTCTGCCAGTTGAGGATATTGAAATAAGAACTAAGAACCCTGTGCCAATCACCGAGGAACTTCGCCGACAAATCGTAAGAGAACACACTCAAAACCTTCGTCATCGCAACCACATGTTGCATCAAAGAAACCAGATACACATTAGACAAGCACAGCAAACTGAGCAAACAGCTGCCGAAGAAAGATAACCAATTCGGGTACCACCCCCTAGGATTGAAGAACAGGAAACTAATCTAGCCGATCACTCTTCTTCAGAAACCGAATCAAACTTTAACTACCCTGCTTAAGTCATCATGTCTGCCAACCCTTTGGTTGAAGCCTTTCAGGCATTCCAAGAAACTCTTAGTCCAGCTAGCATGGCAGAAAATCAAGAAAAATTCAATGCAGTATTAGACATCATGACTGCTACCCTTCAAGCATGTGAGAATCTAGGAACAGAACACCGTCAGCTTGAAACTCGAGTTACTACTCTCATCACAGAAAATAGCGATCTACAAGATCAAGTTGACTTCCTTTCTAGAGCAAGCATTACTGCTGCAGGAGCAGGAGCAGCTGCATTAGGAGGAGGATATTCTAGAAAAGTAGAAGTCTTCATGGACCCAGGAGACTATGATGGAAGCCGTGCCAAGTTTGATGAATGGTGGGCTAAATTCAAGCATGGTTACGCCTCAATGCAGGAGCCATTCCACCTACATCATATACTGCAGTCCAAGCAGTTCTATCACAACTCAAAGGATTCACTGCAGGAAAATTCACTGAAACTCGACTTGCTTGAGGACCTATCTATTTATGGTCACAGCTAGAAGAAGAACTATCTAAGTTCTTTCGTCATGCTAATCAAAAGGATTGGGCTTTGCAGGAGCTCAATAAGTTCCACCAAGGAGACCTCAAAACAGGACCATTCATTATGAAGTTTGAATCCCTGTATAACATGGCTGGAATTGACGGAGCACATGCCTGTGCTATACTTGAGAAAAGTATGCAACCTTCCATCCTTGTACAGATCACTAGAGAAAAGTAGCGTCAGCATGAGATCGCTCCTTATGTGGAAATAGTATCTGAGATCAGAACCATTCAAGAATCCATTGGACTTATTCTTGGACGATCAGAGAAGAAGTCTAATCGCCAAGATCGGATGCACATCGGCCTTCTAGAAGAGGAAGATGATCTTGACATCACTTTCACTCGTCGACCTCAAAAGAAAGGTTCAAGACCTAGTAACCCATCCAGTTGCTTCAATTGTGGAGGCACTGGACATTTTGCTAAAGATTGTAAGAAATCTTCCACTCGCTGCCCACACTGTAATTGGTCCAGAGGACAACACAAATCCACATGCAGCAAAGGAAGAATGCTTCATGCCACGAACACAGAAGAACCTGCCACATCATGGGAACAAGTACAAGAGTCCCTACCACGTGCAGCTAGAGGGATGACTTTTGATGAAGTCAGAGCTCTTTTTCAAGCTATGCCTTCCAACAAGGGAAAAGCCAATGCAGCTTGAATGATCTGGGCAAGCAAGCTGCACCTCAATTCACAAGTTCTGAAATTGTAAACAACTCACTTATCTATTCAAGTCTAGAGGGGCCTTCAATTGATTCGGAGCTTGGCTGGGACATAACACCAGCACTTCATTCCTCTAATACCCTATTGGAAATCCCAGAAGTCATTGAAGTAAATTCTCTTCACACAACTCCAGACACTCTTGAACAAAAACGCCTAGACATCCGCAAGATGTACTTGTTTCTATCAGAAAAGGAAATAGTAGAAATGTTACCAAAACCAGAAATATCTTGAATCCGAGACAATCCTGCCAAGGATATCATATTACCAATCTCTATTGTCCTTGATAAACAACATCCAGTCCCTGCTCGAGCGTTATTGGACTCAGGAGCCAATACAACCTTTATTGATCACAATTGGGCTATAAAGAACAATATACCCCTTAAACCCTTAGATCAACCGATTCCAGTGTTTAATGTTGATGGAACACGAAACTCTGCAGGAAGCCTAACCCACTATGCTGAAATCATGATCAACTATCTCGGACATCATGAAAAGACAATTGCTGAAGTAACAGATCTTGGCAGGAACGAAATGATCTTAGGCTTCACTTGGTTAAAGCAACATAACCCTGAAATCAATTGGGAAACAGGAACTGTCCGTATGACACATTGCCCTGCATCCTGTCAATCGAGATCCAGCACCTCATTCCTTAAAACTATTGAGAAGGAAGAACATGACTTACTTGTACGCATCAATGGTGCAAAACTCGATCAACCCAAGAAAATAGATCCTAAACCTATGGATCTTGTGCTGAAAGAATATCACAAATATCTTCATGTATTCTCAAAGAAAGAATCAGAGCGCATGCCTATTTGAAAACCTTGGGATCATGCTATAGATTTCAAAGAAACATTTGTTCCAAAGAAAGGATGCTTGATTCCCCTTTCTCCCACTGAACAACAAGAAGTCAGCGACTTTATAGATGATCAACTCAGAAAAGGCTATATCCGACCTTCTAAGTCACCACAAACTTCCCCCGTGTTCTTTGTACCAAAGAAAGATGGTAAAAAACAAATGGTACAGGATTACCAATATCTAAATGAACATACCATCAAGAATAATTATCCGCTTCCTTTAATCTCGCAGCTTGTAGACAAGCTTAAAGGATCAAAGCTTTTTACAAAAATGGATCTTAGATGGGAATACATCAATGTCCGCATCAAAGATGGAGACGAATGGAAAGCCACCTCTGTTTGCCATCGAGGAGCCTTTGAACCCCTCGTAATGTTCTTTGGCTTATGCAATTCACCAGCAACATTCCAAACAATGATGAATGACCTATTCTCTGACATGGATAATGTCTGTGTTGTTTATATTGATGATCTCATGATCTTCACTAAAACAGATAATCAGCAAGAACATGATCGGATTGTACTTAAAGTACTCCATCGTCTTGAAGAACATGATCTCTTTGTTAAACCAGAAAAGTGTTCCTTTCGTGTCAAAGAAGTAGAATTTCTAGGAATGACCATTACCCCTAATGGCATTCGAATGGATGAAGACAAGGTTAAGGCAGTACTTGACTGGCCTACACCTACTACAGTCAGACAAGTTCGAAGTTTTCTTGGACTAGCAAACTTCTATCGTCGATTCATTGAAGGCTATGCACAGGTTGCTCAACCTCTCAATGATCTCACCAAGAAAGATAACCCATTCAAATGGACTGATGCTCAACAAACAGCATTTGATATGCTCAAGAAGAAATTCACCACTGCACCTATTCTTGCATTCCCTGACAATGACAAAACATTCCATTTAGAAACTGATGCCTCAGATTATGCCACAGGAGCTGTGCTCTCTATCGAGATTGATAGCAAATAGCACCCAGTTGCTTACTCTTCGCATTCTATGTCACCAGAAGAACGCAATTATCCTATTGCAGATAAAGAAATGCTCAGTGTCATCAGAAGTCTAGAACTCTGGCGTCACTACTTAGAAGGAGCCCAATATGAATTTGAGATCTGGAATGATCATGCTAATCTTCAATGGTTCATGAAACGACAAGATCTTAATCATAGACAAGCTCAATGGGCTCAATATCTATCTCGCTTCAACTTTAAATGGCTTCATAAAGCTGGAACCTCTATGGGTAAAGCAGATGCTCTCTCTAGAAGAGAAGATCATGCCGAAGGAAGAGAGGATGATAATAAAGGAATAACAATGATTCCACAAGAACAAATCAGAACAACTACCTATCTTAAAACAGATGCTGATTCACTTCGTGAACGAATCAAGAATGCTACATTCTGATTAAATAAAAGAAACTGTGGTATCGAAATTGTGTAAAGATAACCAAGTCTGTATAAAGCAAGAAGAATTGCTAGCAGACCAAAATGGAAAAATCTTTGTCCCAGATGTTGACGATCTTAGAATGGAGATTTTACGTCTACACCATGACACTCCACTTGCAGGACATCCCGGAGCAGAGAAAACATTGGAATTAATCCAATACAGCTATACATGGCCAGGATTAAGCACATTAGTCAAGGACTATGTCTCACGCTGTGATCACTGTGCTCGTTTCAAAGGACAAAATATTGCACCTGCAGGAAACTTAATATCCCTATCCATACCAGAAAAGCCATGGCAAGATCTATCTGTCGACTTTACAACTGATCTTCCCCTTTGCAATGGATTTGACTCAATCTTAGTGGTTGTTGATTGCTTCTCAAAAGAAGTCGAATTCATTCCTTGCAATAAAGCTATATCTGCACTTGAAACTGCTAAACTCTATTTGACCCATGTATGGAAACAACATGGCCTTCCACACACCATTGTTTCTGATCAAGGTCCACAATTTGCATCACAAGTAATGCAAGATCTATGCCACCGATTGGGCATACAACCTAAATTATCAACTGCCTTTCACCCTCAGACTGATGGACAGACTGAACGAATGAATCGTGATTTACAACAATATCTTCGATTATTTACCTCAGAAAAGCAAGATGAATGGGCCTATTGGTTACCCATTGCTCAATTCTCTTACAACTCAAAGCAACAAGCTTCCACACAGAAAACCCCTTTTTCTGTTACTCGAACCTATGAACCCCACATTGGATTTGAACAAGTTGCAATGAAAGCACCAGCTGCAGAGCAGTTTGTCACTTTCATTGCTGATGTCATTACACAGACATACTCTAACCTTGAAAAAGCACAAACCTATATGAAAACCCAAGCTGATAAGCATAGATCTGTTGTACCAGATTATGCCATCTCTGATAAAGTTTGGCTCTCCACTGAACATTTGAAATTAACCCATGCTTCGAAGAAACTCTCCGAAAAATAGCTAGGACCCTATGAGATTACTAAACTAATCGGTCCTAATGCAGTTGAACTGCAACTGCCCAAATCTATGAGAATTCACCCTGCAGTGAACATCTCTTGTGTTAAACCCTACAAAGAACGTCTTGAAGGTCAACCCACTTTCTGGCCAGGACCTGTGGAAGTCACAGAGGAACGAGATGTTGAATATGAAGTTGACTTTATTGTTGATTCTCGTTGAAAAGGCCGTCGCCTTAAATTCCTTGTTCATTGGCAAGGATATTCAGAAGATGATCGCACTTGGGAACCTGAATCTAATCTTGGAAATGCTCAGTCAGCTATAGATGAATTCCACACTGCTCATCTGAATGCTCCTTGGCGCATTCGCATGACGATATTTGAATTCTTTGACTTATTCCATCATTGTGGCAAGCCCATACCTGAAGTACCTGAAAGTCGTCTCCCATTTGATTGACTTGACGTTGATTAAATACCCTGGGATGTCGTCAGGGTTAACAACACATTTACATATCACTTCTGGTTGAGCCTTGCTCCCACAATGACTTGCGCTCTCTATATCGCATCCATCTACTCTCTCTTGACCTATGTTTTCCTCTATGGATGCCTTCGCTATATCATGCCTCTTCCATGCACATTTCCTCACCACACATGCTTTGATGAACCAGAATTCATCGATGATTATGGTGATTCCCTAGGCAATTGGTCAGGTGCTCCTGGTCCTACTTGGGATGAACTCCCTGGTTTTCCTAATGAAGTTATGCGCAATACCTTACTTTGGAATATGGTCTACCATAATAATAGTGAGGTCTTCATGGAACACAACACCGCCTCCATTTGGGGTGATGCTGATTGGTCTGATGATGGGTCAGTTAGCTCTGTCCCTGATTTGGCTTCATTGGATCCTGGTGATCCTTTCCTTTACGAAAATGATTTGGATCCTGTACCCTTTGGTCTTTCCCATGCATCTGACTTTGCCAGTCACTTTGATGATGACGGATGGCCTCTTGGTCATTGGACTTGGGATAACCCTCGGCCTGTGAGTGATGCTTGGCCACTCACTATGGATCCTGATTCTCTTACTCGTCACTTTTTATTGCTCTGGCATGCTTCTATGTGTTGGCCAGATGATCCTCCTCCTGCATAGTCAATCAGGATGCTTGACTTTGGATGGGGGGTAGTGTTACAAATCCCTATTTTTCCCCTATTTTTCTAGGCCTTGTTTCAACAGAAAAGACACAAGTGTCACATTCACTACAGACACACTACACTTCTTATCCAAATGCTCCACTTGCTTACTTTCCCATGCAAGCCATTACTTTCCCATGATATTGATCCTCATGGATTTATGCTCTAGACAAACACATGGTAAGTCACATGACTAGTCACATGACTCTATCTATGACATCATAAGCACAGGTATGCTTATCATCCTATAGCACTAATAGCTCTTATCATATGTACAGCCATAGCCAATAGTGTATGTATCTCTTATCAAGCATAGCTTGGTCCATGCACATGTATTAGTAGTATAAATACCATGAACCAGTAGAGCGAGACTCTCTAGTCTTGTTCTCCTAGAGTTTTCCCAAACTACCATCTCGCTTGACTACCTCTAGTACTCTAGTTCTCAAAACACTAGACCCTTTGGTGGGTTTGGTCGTTTCAGGTTCATGCCTGTTGTTGCAGGACTTTGTAAGTTGGATGTACAAAGCGTCCAGAGGATGTGGTCAGGCGGAGACATATGGTCCAGTCAGTTCCAGATCCCGTGTGGTTGGTAGACCTACAGCCAATCTTATGGCATATAAAGCATTGATTTTTCCACATATACTCAGTGCACTGAATTGGCAATAGATGCACGGCATCTACATCCATCGTGTATGGGTCCTTGTGGTTTCAAGAGGAGAGGGCTGGAATGTGTGGCACGCCCTGTTGTAGGTCCCCAATCCTCTGTAATTGTTGGGAGAACTAGCCAGCTTTCTTTATCCAATCCTTGTAGTTGTCTGGGATCGTGTCACACAACAGGATCATTGTGGCAAGCTTTGGTGTGAGGCCTTGGATAAACCACTCCACAAGAGCATGTTAGTTGGTGATTCCAGACTTCTTGGCAAGAAGCTGGAACTGTGAAGCATACATAGTGAACCCATCACTCCACATTTCTTTGGAGTCTTTTCTGGCATGTTGATGGAGTTTGGAGAGGTTGATCCGAGCCTTAGCGGCTACGTCGTAGAGGGAGAAAGTGGTCTTGAAATCCTATTTAATTTATGTGAAGGTCTTTAAGTTGTTAGGAATGAGGGGGTTTCCAAGTTTCATCAGCCATCCTTTAGCAAAGGTCTTTGCTTGGCCCTTACTGATCTTGTTGAGAAAAGTAAGGGACTTATTACAGTCCATGAAAAGCCTATCATTGATAGTGAGACCTTTTCAAAGAAGAGCTGCACAACGCCCTCAGTGTTCACACTCTTGAACATTGGAGTGAAAATCACCTCCTTTCTAAGGCCATGGTTGACCAAGACCATAACCAAATCATATCCTTTAGACAGTGGCAAGTCTGTGATGAGATTGACTGAGAGCATGGAGAAGGGGTGAGTGGAAGTGACTGGAAGAGGGGTAAGCATTGGTATAGTGGAATGAGTGTTGACTTTGTTGGCTTGGCAGACGGCGCAGCCTTGAACAAAGTGGCACAGGAATGCAGTGAGGCCAGGCCACCAATAGTCACATTGTACCATGTTCATGGTTCAGTAATAACCACCATGACCACCTGCAGGCAAATCATGGATTACATGGAGTAGATCATGCCAGTGAGCTTCAGGCATGTATGCCCGATTCTTGCAATAGAGTAGTCCATCATCAAAGCACCAGTCATGAATGGAGGAATGAGGGATTCCTGAGGTACCCTCATGGAGTTTCTGTAGTTGGTTGATG
The DNA here is from genome assembly GCA_038093095.1 of Boletus insuetus. NCBI lineage: Eukaryota > Fungi > Basidiomycota > Agaricomycetes > Boletales > Boletaceae > Boletus > Boletus insuetus. Next base: position 1,701 of record JBBPRQ010000760.1, on the reverse strand, counting down.
ATGAAGGAGTCAGAGGTGGTGAATTGTGTAATGGCGGTTTGGAGGTTGAGGTTGAGTCAACTGATAAAGAACTCTTCTGGAAGTAGGGTAACCTTGGCGTTATTGCCCAATGTATCCAGGGCATGCTTCCATGAGAGAGCATCTCCCAGGCCCATGTTAATCTCAGGTACATGTTGGAACAGGAGGTCATAGTCCTGTAGCATTAATAACCATCTAGTTTGCTGCCTAGACAGTTTCCTTGGGTCTTTGAAGTCACATAGATTCTTGTGGTCTGTGAGCACAGTTATGGTCTGGTTGGTTCCAGTGAGATAGTGCCACCATGTTTCTAGTGTGTGTATAACCACTAGAAGCTCTCGATCATAGATGTCATAGTTATGTTCCACTGGGGAGAATGTCTGGGAGATATAGCAGCAAGGATGGTAGTCACCATTTGTGTCCTTCTGCATCAGCTCCTCCAGAAGACGTTAGTGAGGTGTCTGTCATAACATAGAATGGTTTTGATGTATCTGGCATTGTGAGTATGGGTTTTGAGGTGAAGGCCTTTCAGAGGAGGTCGAAAGCCAATTGTTGCTCATGCATCCAGGATCACGGCTGCCCTTTCCTTGTGAGATCCAAGATCAGCCTAGCCATTTCCAAGAAGTTCAGAATAAACTTGTGGTAGAAGTTGCAAAACCCTATGAATGAGCAGACTGTGCGAACTGAAGTAGGTGGTTCCCAGGTAGTGATTGCCGATAGCTTGGTAGGGTCCATCGTGATGATACCCTCTCAGATGACCATCCTGAGGAACTTGACCTTCGGGATGTCAAATGTACAATTTGAGGCCAAGACTGTTCTCTCTCAACCATTCCAGAACTTGCCTCGTTCTCTCATGGTGTTCCTTGAGATCCCTAGAATGGATCAACATATCATCCATGTAGATGATCAACCATCCTTCCACTACCATATTCTTGAAAATGAAGTCCATAAATGACTGGAAAGTCGCTGGACTGTTGCAAAGGCCGAAAAACATAATGAGAGGCTCAAAGAGGCCAAAGGGTGTAATGAATGCTGCCTTCCAGCCATCTTTAGTCTTGATCTGGACATTGTTATAGCCCCAGTGGATGTCCATCTTGGTGAAGTCATGGGATCCCTTGAGCTGATCCATCAAGTCTCCAATGAGTGGGAGAGGGTAAGCATTCTTGATGGTGTGCTCATTGAGATAGTGGTAATCTTGGCAGGGGTGAAGATTCCTGTCCTTCTTTGAGATAAAGAAGAATGGAGAAGCCATAGGGTAGTTGAATGGGCATATACATCCGGTGTTCAAGTGTTCATTAGTGAAATATTTACATGCCTCTCACTCCTTGGGATTGAGTGGGTAGGCCTTGGCAACCCTTGGTTGAAATGGCTTGTCTAGATCCATGCCATGATCAAATGAGCAGTGACCTGCACAAAATCCATTACATGCTGAATTATGGTTCTATTTCTCTCCTAATAATCTAGCCTACATATCACATGACCACTTGCCTGCTTAGGATGCTGCCCAAATTGCCATCCAAGCACAGTAGTGAGTCACATTGTCAATAAAGCATTCAAATAGAATGTACAGCCATAAACCTGTGCAGGGGGATTGTGACTCATGAGTACAGCCTTGTCCAAGTCATCATGAGTCATGAATGAGTCATGTAGAGTCAGACTTGCCACACAGCAATCCTAGTCATTTAG
>JBBPRQ010000759.1:0-15700 GCA_038093095.1 Boletus insuetus | reverse complement strand
CTTCAAAGACTGTCACGAACTTGGGCAAGTAGTCGTACTTTCTTGTACTACAAAAAAGTAGTAGAAGTGCTGAAAAGTACGAGAAGTGCCAGCAGACAGTCCCAGAAAATGTACATTTTGCTGATGTGACATGCAACGTATCATGTCAGCAAGTTCCTTCTGTCACGTACCTGCCATGATTTCCCCATTCGTTCACGGTGTCCATCTGCCCAACGAAGTTGCAACGTCGGTTGCACATCATAATTTCTGAACGCATTGCGCGTCATGTTATTATTAAATGTTCAACTTTCTTGAATGCCGTCTTCTTTCTCTTGTTTCAGAATATGAACTTCACTACGCTGTTGACCGGAGAGAAAGCGACAGTCATTCAATGATGCGCAAGACTTGAACCTAGCGCCTGGCAAGTAAACCCAAGGGAAGTGAAAAGATCGATGTGCCTAGTCTGTTTCTAACGTGACCCTGTTCCGTTCCACTATTCCGTGCCATCGAGTACGTGACACAAACGTGTGCAAAAAAAATTTCGTCAGTGGTCCCTTTGCTTTCATGTTGGAGTGGGTTGACATCACGCGTACCGTTACACCGATGCCTCATGGCAGCTCAGTGTCGACCCGTAAACCTGTCGTAGTGGACCATAGATAACAAACGCGTATGGACACTCGGGCTCAATTCCAGAGATAGACAGCCTTACGATCAAAGACGTATCCAATAACCTAACATCGTGACGTGGGACCGATTCACATCTGCTGATCACCTCATACAGCTTCCTGTGCACAAACTTCACCAATCTGGGCGGTGGGACGGATCGGACGATGGACCCAACCACACTGGCCTCAAAATCGAAGGTTCTAAACGGTGTTCGGTGACCGGGAACACGTAGCGGACCCAACCTAATACCTCCTCAGATTCCGAGTGTCACAGTCACTCCGACCCGGGCAGAGTCGGCAGAGTCGGAACATCGTCACCCCACGCCCCACCTTTTCCCGACCTCGACACTTCGAGCATGTACATACGGGGGTACTTCCCCACTTGGAACGGTCAATGGCCAATGCGTTCGCGTTCGCGCCCGCGTCCGACTCGGTCATCGGTCAAACCAGAAAGCTTAGACTCGGCATCCACTAGCTAGCACGGAACAGCGGAACGACTCGCGTCAAGGACTCGAAACTCGCGCCAAGTCGAACCGTTCACAAGGTCTTCCGAACAGACCTGGTTTATCACTGATGTGCAACGAAACTGACCGTCATACGTCCACGTTTCAAGTACCTTTTACGTGCTTGTCCAACTTGACGACACTACTGAGAAATTCTCAGGCTTAGGTTCACACGTATGATCTCGTGTGATCGTCCCAATGATCTTCTGGTAGGCACCGACACCGACGACTTGGTGTTTCGTGTTGCCATCGTCCGCCTGTCTTGTTGGTCCCACTGCACCACCGGTGCGTGTAATATCCACTTGTGTGTCCCATTTACCGAATGACCAATAAACTGAGTTACAATGGAGCCACTGCATCGACTTGTGCTTCCCTCTGTCGTAGGCTTTACGTCATTGCGGTTTACACGGCATTACCCGCGTCGCGACGGATTCCGACAGGACATGACATCAAGTGGCCATACGTGTGGTCGCGGGAACCTGAGTCAGGTCCGGTTACATTACCCTGTACACCGTGTATGGGTGGGAGCGTCGGCGGTATGGTTTATCCGCCCGACATCCTCGGAGAAGCAGCTTGAGGCAGTCACGGTGTTTGGTATCCGGTACACGTCGTATGGAGACTCGACCAACTGCCGCGCCATTTTTCTTCTCCAGCCCGCATATGGCAACCACTCGATACAACTTGTGACGAACACATAGTCTGATTCGTCGAAATATATGGGAGAGCTACAAGATCCAGAGCAACTACAATGAGAATCGAGCCTAGAAGTACAGGAAAACCAGGGGAACATGTGTCATACTGTGTCAATCTATCATCCTTGATTAAAAGTAATCCTCGACGGCGTCCAAAGCCTCCTGGTCCTGTAAGAATATCCTCTCCGACCAGCGAGCAAGGCAATAGAGTGAAGTGAAGGTGGAGCAAAAGGTCAGGTCAACCGCATGAGACGCGCCAGATGGAGACAAAATGAAAGGAGGATACGAAAAAAAGATATATAAATAAGTTGTCGCCGGAGTGTGATTCAAGTAGATTATTTATATCTGGTTTTATATCAGGTAAACAGAGGAACGAAACAAAGAAAAACGATGCAAGCATGAGGTATGCACGCCGAATGATGTGCATATGAAACGTACGTGGCATGGCTCAAAGGTCCATGTCTCTTCGTAGCTCGGTCGCCAGGAGGATGCCAAATGTCATGGAATAGTTTAGTGGGGTAAGTCGGCACGAGTTGAGCACGTCCAGTGAACCCGAGAGTGAGAAAACCGATTAGGTGAATGTTGGTACCGACTGAACGTCTAGGGCGTCTGGTTGTTGTTCGGTGATGGTTTGTTCACCCAGATCACGTTCAACGTGTTTTCTATGTCCTATAATGCCGACTTTTCGCAAGAAGATAGCAGCCAGTAAGCAAGCTGGGATGCATGATAGCGTCAGCAAAGTATCCATTTGGCACATAAAACACATACCGAGGAACGGAAAGGCAGAGCTGGTCCACTGTGCGGATTTGTAACCTTGCAGTTCCGCCGACATCGGCACGTTCGTCCCCGTAGAATTCACCACCACGCCGAGTTTGGCCGATTCTGCGTCTACGACACTATTGAACACGATCGTGGTGACGGTAAGACCAACCGCTGCTCCGAGCTGTCAAGTATAGCAAGAAGTCAGTGATCCTGGTGATCCGAACATAACTTGACACGAGGGGGCATATCTCCGGCTATTCACCTGAGCCATAGTCTGGAATAATCCTCCTGCAAGACTCTGCTCATGCGGGAATGCAATCTTCGCAACAAAAAGAGTACCAGAGGCAAATACAAAGTCGGCTCCAAAAACGACCATGGTGGTAGATGGGAATGAGAACGCCCAATATGTAGCTGATGGGTCGATAAGTGCAAACAGGACACAAGCGGATCCTGTGACAAGAGTGCCCATCACTTGAAACATCAAAGTTGGTTGTCAGTCACGGAACCCGAGGGTCGGAAAACTTGGCGGATCGACTCACCGATAAACACCACTAAAGGTAGTCTTGAAACAACCATCGCGACAAAAAATGTACAGAGTAAACCCATGAAGAACATGGGTAGAAAGCGGACCATCGCGAGCACGGGTGTAAGTCCAAGGTAATTCTGGTAGTAAAGCTGCACGGGGTACATGTCAACATCTCCGCGTTATCGCATAGTGAACTTGGTCAGACCTGAACCCAGAGCACCCAAGCAGTGAAACCAGACCAGTTCAGGAAGGCAATTACAAGGACAACCCCCATACGACCTTTGGATCGTGTCCATATCGACAATTTCATTAGTGGCGGTGGCGTCCAGAACGACCTTGGCTTCTCAGGTCCTATAGCGGACTTCTCCAGATGATGCTCCCAGGCCACGAAAACAGCCACAAAGATCACTCCAATAATCAGACAGACGATTATATCTGGTGTGAATCAGGATGCGAACCGTTGTCCACAGCAGGAAGTGGTACGCACAAGGGGTTTTCCAGCCTGCAATCGGAGCTTGACCGAGGACAAACACGATCAGCACCAAACCAGAGGTGATCAGGAATGCGCCAATCCAGTCCAACCTTGCGTCAGCTTCCGTCGAAATAGTGTCCGGGTCAAACGATACTAGGCCGCCGAGTGCACATAATGCCGATAAGCCCGCAGATAAGAAAAACGTCGAACGCCAGTGTTCCCTGAACAACACATATCAGACAATGCGACGTCCATAAAAAGAGGATGCATACTCGCTGAGTTGGGTGACGACGCCTCCAATGATGTTGCCAAAAGCGCCACCCATCGGAGCACCGGCGGCGAAAGTTGCGAACGCAAGGGATCGCGCGCGCGAGGGAGGGAATGCGTGGGCCAAGATACCCAGCTGGGATGGCCACGATATTAGGATCATGTCTATCTGAAATGGGAAAAGGCAATGCAACGCACAGCAGAAGGAATGGCGGCAGCAGCGCCCATTCCCTGGAAAGCCCGCAGGACATCCAGTGTTATACCATCTGAGAATGACAATTCTTGGGCATAGAACGGCAGTAGGCGATGTAGCTGACTTACTTTTCGAAAATCCTATGCCGAGTGCAAAAACCACTTGCCAAGACATGCCAATCAAGAAAGCCTTCTTGCGCCCGTACAGGTCCGCAAGACGTCCGAAAAACAAGAGTAGACATGCCTAAGATGGTGTCAGAACGAAGCCATATGGCAATTAGAGGGTAGACCAACAGAACTCAGAGAATATGCAGATAGCAGCCACTGCAGTTGGTCTTGTTGAATGTTGAGCGCCTTTCCTATTACAGGGAGAGAAATCGACACCGACGTCGAATTTGCAGTCTACTAGAACGTCAACACGTGAAACGGCGTCAAGAACGTGCAGAGACGGACGTTGGTAAGCATGGCAGCCGTGCACGTCGCCACAATGGCTATGGACCGTGCCAGACTGCGCCTGGACGGGGGATAGCCTGAGGTGTCAGCATAAAGTTTCTCGGGAGCGAATTCCTGGCTCCGTGCATGACCGAGCTTGCGGTCTTGGCTGGAGTCGCGTTCCATGCCACTTGGTGGGATGTTGGTGAGCAGGAGCGATTAGGAAGGCTGAGTGGATGGATCCATGAGTGTCCGAGATTTTATACTCCATCAGGCGGACAGCAAAGCCGATCAGGCAATGCGAGCCCAGACAGGATATCCTGTGGTCCTAGAACGATTGAGTCAGTTGCACGACCAAACGGGATACCTGTTGCACCTTCACACGGTGGGTCGCAGAAACTACTAAACACGCTGACGCCTTGAAACGGGCAAATGACCAAGCAGCATGGTCACAGGTCCCGGACGGCGCTTGGACTACTAAAATTGCTGACGGCTCCCAACGGACCCAGCCCAGCTGTCGGCAGGACAAGGAACGATCGACGACCAGACGGAAATGTCCTCCAAGAGACGCACGGCGAACTAGCAAGCCATATTCGTATGCCGCAGACACGTTGCAGCCAGGGTCATCATTTGACACGAAAAATCGACCTTCAAACTGCCAAAGAATCACTTATATCATTCGTAAAATGCACCTCGCATTTTGTGCATGGAGACTTGGCTGCGCCGACTACAGGGTCCGTCATCCGGTACCTGACCGCAACTACACTGCAAAGGCTTTTGAACGGGGCCTCGTTGCTTGAGCGGGGATGCATGCGCATGGATTGCGGAAAAACCATCAAATGCAGTGAACATTTGGAAATTAGTGTATAGTGCTTTACTTCGCAGCCTAACTTTTAACCTCGGCCCAGCGCCCATTCCTTCCCGTCATACCATACAAGTCACCGGCGGCGTGTTGCGTGTCCCGAGGCAAGTGATGTTGACCATCTACTCTCGAATCTTGGCCAGAATTTCCGAGTCCTTGAATAGGTAATACTCCTAACCAATCTGTTCAGTATATAGCACGGATGACGGGATTGACGTTACATACATCTTCCCCAACTTTGATAGAGTTTCCTCCCCACCCAGGTAGTAGCACACGATCACCAGTCTTCACCGAAGTTGGCACAATCATACCATCCTTGTTAGGTGCCCCAGGGCCCACTGCAATGACGGTTGCTTCTGGCAATGGCGTGTTCGTAGCAGAGGTAGGAAGGAAAATACCAGACGCAGTTTTCTAACCATCAACGGAGCGCGTCAGATTCACCCGCAACGAAATAATGGTAATAAGCACATACGGTGTCAGCTTTGAACCGCTGAACCAACACACGGTCTAGTAAAGGAACGACAGACTTGATGGATTTAAAGGTCGCCTGGGCAGCCTAGGTTCAACGAATCAGCCGAATAACTGAACGTCGTGCACGGTCATGCTCACCATGAAGGACGCGTGAAGTGCAGCTGGGGAATGCAAAGCAAAAATGAGCAAAAGGTAGAGAAAAGTCAAGCAAAGAGCCCGACGTTTTTGCCCCCGGACTGTTTGGTTCGAGCAAACAACGGTCAGTCATGTGACCATCTCCGACCTCATGAACACCACGAGAACTTCTACACATTCTCCGCTTCTTTCATTGACTTTAGTGGGCTTCGCCGATCAGTTCCTACTACACACCGAGCGCGACCGAGGATACATTGACTTCTTGTATAAACTGGCATCGGCAAAAACCCATTGAGAGCCGTAATCCTCAAGCACGCACACTTCACACAATCAAGCATCGAATGTACAAGTCGTCCATTTTGCACCACTAGTTCCTCCCAGGTCCCTTGAAAAATATCTACTAAAACAACAATACTAGTCTGAAGCCGAAATATATCTATGCACATTAAACGAAGAAAGAATGTGCGCCTGAAAAATGAAGGTATGTCTTCCAAGAAAATCCAACGGGTATTGCTGTGGCGGGACATTTGATGGTGATGGCAAATAACGGCGATAATGATGGTGTTAAACATGTGCATGATGCATGCGGTGCGGTGCAGTGCTAAGAGCGAGTACAACGGAGGTGAGATGTACGATCGATTTGAATCTGTGGACAGATGTACTCACAACGAAATTAATGTGTTAGTGCGGAGGCGCCCTTCTCTTTAACGCGTGAGCCTGATAAATGGGCATTCATGCGATGACGCAGTAGTTGGTGCCGTAGCTGGGGTTGGAATAATCGACGGGAGTCGATGAGGTGCTCTCCTCATTCGTGGAGCTGGTGAAGACAGAGAGAACGGCGGTGCTGAAGGAATCCATGTCTGATGAAGATGAAGATCTGGGGATGGTGCACGAAACGAATGCAAGCAAGGATGCGCAAAAGAGAGCTTGGTAGGGTGTCTCGATGAAAAGGCTCGTAGATGAGAAGACGCGGTTGTCTCTTTGGAACTGGAGGAGGAGGGGCACTCGGTCAGCCTCTTTTATAGCAAGGCCTCTATGCCGAGAAGATTGGTTGTAGGTCCCCAGTTACAATAATGTGTGAGGTAAACCGAAGATGTCCCCATTGCGTGGTTACCGACCCACCGCGGCAAAAGTCTTTGCATCATCTACTTCCAAGCCCCGATGTGGTAATGCGAGACAATAAGACGGGTCTGGCTACTGTACATATATTGCGTCGTGAGATGCACATTGCAATTGTCACTGCCATTCACAATAAGACTCGTCCAAATACGGCAAGTGTAGAGTTCGAACATCCTGAGTCGCCGGTCCCGCACCGTGCCTGCCCAGCTTCCAACGTGAATCTACGGAACATACTTGTATATTATATTGGTCGCTCCACTAATAGTTACTAATCATTGGAACAAAAGAAAAGGCGTTCATGAACAAAAAAATAGTGAGAGACGGGTGCAGTATGTTTTTTTCCGTCGGGACGCCACCATTGGCATGGAAAGGCCAGCCGTACGCGAGAGTGGCTGGATTGGACGTCGAACATTGCTACACTCTTCGGCCCATGCCATGTGGTATGATTGCAGGCCGATCCACCATACGTGGTCGTTACCATTTGATGATATGGGTTCATTCATCTTCCAAGTGCTCCCGTCGTGCCTTTCGCCCCTTGATCGGTCCCTGGGCTCGATCCCCTGATATACATTGTCCTAGAAGCATGTTCGTTGGTGGGCATTATGAAGAACGATACATCCTCTCATTCCATCACATTAGGCATACGAGGGCTGAGTAAGCAACATGTCGGGTGAGCATCCTAGACAAAAAGAAACGGTAAAGCCTGGGAATTGGATGTAAACCCAAGCGTTGGTCCTGGTTCACACTATTGTCTATACGCCACGGAATGGAAGAGACGTGCGTATATGCTGGTGTATGTTTTTTCCGGCCGGCCAGGTGTATCACACGCGGCGGAACTATGGAGACGGAGAAATGTCAATATCGTGAAACATACCTTGCCTACGGAGTGGGGACTCGTCGACTCATTGGTTTGTTCGTCCATCTCTCTGACCTACCCAGGGAGTTTCTCTCTCCACTCCCCCTCCCCACGAGTCCACATTGATGAGTGACTCTAGGTTTCTTCTTGACTATATTCAACACCGTCAATGGTATATTTAAAGGTTGATCTTACGGTCCTCGCTTCAATGGCGTGCGGCTCACCGACCTTGATATACGGCCAACCTACGACAGGGATACTTACACTTCCGTTTTCATCCGAAGATGCGTCAAGTTCCAAGGAGTCGAGCATTGCTGATAAAATGAAAGAACAGAGAGGCTGGACAGTACGGTGAGGACATCTGAGAACGATGCTTGAGTACCTCGCGCCCACCAGAGTCGGGGGAACCAAGACTCAGATCCGACTGTGGCGAGGCAAGTGCACCAGCCACCGCGGTTGAGAGGGTTTCGCCAGGTCTGTTCCACGTTGGCCACAGCTCTGGGGATGCGAAGCATCGTACTCCTACGAAAATTTGTGAGTCTCTGAGTCAGATCCAGGACTCCTACGATGTGTCGGACGCCGAGGATGTTTGACACAATTTTTAGCATCGATCTTTCATGCAATTGTTTCCACGAACAAGAACAACAGCCGAGTGCGGATGCAGTACTACCGCCCTCAGAAGCGTAGTAAAGTTGACTCGGGTGGAAACTCGTGCGCTGCGAGTCGTATTTCGTTCAGTGGAAGTTGGTGTACAATGTCGTGGAGAATGGCCTACGTCGTCCCTTTCTCTTCGTTTCCTTGGATCTCCTTCATGGCCTATGCCTATGTGTGCAGACGCTCGAAAGCCTCAGTCGACCCAATGTAAGACATCACCCGACAGAGCTTGCCACAGAGTTAGGCTACTACAACCACGAAGCTGGGCTTTCAAAGGCCATTTACCTAGCGATGACTCACCACTTCCAAGTGGAATCAGTCTTCGCCTGTGCAACCATCAACGTTGACAACAATCACCATGTGATATAGTCGAAAAATAGCAACCCTGAATGATGTCAGCTAACAGTTGCGGTGTCGTTGCCGGAAATACAAAGCATGTTTTCCCCGTGCATGTGGGGTTATGAGCACCCCGCATCCACACTGAAGCGATGGTCGACTATGAAGCTACGGCGATCTATCCCCGACTGTTTGGGTAAGAGGTCCAGGCTCATGACACTACGTTAGTATTCAACGACCTGCGCTTGCGGTTACCATATCGTAATTGTGTGACAAGCTGGTCTCCGCTGCAGTACCAGTACGCTTATCGAGTGGTTCTTCCATCCCGGTCGTTGTATCGAGCTGCACAGGTTCAATCTGTGATTATCTGGAAGAAAGATCAATCGCCGCAACCTTCGTGAGCGTGCCACATTGTGCAAACAAAGCCACACACCAACTCAGTCATCCTGAGCTATCAACCAAGACCGAGCGAGCCCTCCTTCAAGACCCGAGCCACTTGACGTCTTTCTCTTCTACGCCCATCTTCCCCCCTTGACAAAGCCAAGAGGATAGCCGTTGAAAGACTACAGGCGCAGCTCAACTTTTACCAACCACAAGGCTTATTATCCAAGATCTCGATTTGTCGCACCCGTCACCTAGCACGCCGCTATGCGAGAAGCAAACTTTGCTTTTCCAGCACAAAACAGGGCTTGTGTGTGCATTTCATCCCAACTTTATGATAGAAGAGGTCTGTTCTCCCTCCTTATTTCCAGTTTTTTGGCTAATTTCAATCCTGTCGGTAGCACTCGACACCACCTCTCCTTTGCCGCTATTTAACTCTCTTCACCATCTCACCTATTTAACCTCGACTTCCCCGCGAATACGCGAGATCATGACCATGGATGGCGGTCTGGAGCGTCTCGTGCGAATTCTACACGACTTTTGCATGTGTCCTCCACCGCCAGAGAACCCCAACGTCATATACGGTCTCTCTCCACCCAACACACGCCCTCCGAAACTCGTGCCCACACTCAATCCGCCAACGTTCGACAAACATGCCGCGTACCGTTTTTCACTCGCCTTTCAATGCGTCGTTAATATCGGCGTGAGAGGGAGTGAGCCGATCCGAAGTCGTGTCGTTCAAGCTGGGACACTCGATGTTGTCGGCTGTATCCTTGAAGCTTGGCTGGCGAACAGGGGGTTTGCGATTGGTCCTAGCTCGAGCGCTACGGGTCTACCGAGGGAATCGCGTGAGGAACGTCTCGCCAGGCGGCAGGCTCTGGCGGAACAAAGACAAAGGGATGGTGCCGCAGAACTGACCCGGGCTCTACAAAGGCAGATTGCTGCTGAAGAGGCTATTCGCCAGGAACATATCAACGTCGAGACGAATGGAAACATGGATGAAGTAGATCGCGTTCTTTCTCAAGCATGTTTAGGTACTGATGCCCCTTTTCAGGACGTCCCGATGGTGGACGTTTCTGCAGATAGAACGTCTGCCGACGTCTCGATTATCGTGGACGCGTCCTCACGAGCAATCCCTGTCCCAGTCACATCACACGAGTGGCCATCATATGGCCGACATTCAGCTTCATGGTCACGCGAGATCGATACTGATACTTCCGCTGAAACCTCAACCAATGCAACGCCGTCCTCTAGAACACCTACTGCTACAGTCGTCATGAATAGTCGCGAACGTAGTGGCACGATTATCGCCCGTCCCATGTGGGATGAACCACCGGGAACGAACCTCACGGTCAGGTCCCGCCCGCTTCGCACCCGTACACGGATGCCCACGTCTCCCGACGAATCGACGGACAACTCACGTCCCGAGACGGAAACAGAAGACGATGGTGACGCGGACGTAGATATGGATCATTCACAAGATACTGATGATCCCTTGCATGTAACTCTGCCTCGTGCTCCCCGACCTCCGGCTCGTTCAATGACTCAGCGCCCGCGACGCACGGTAGGAATAATAGCCGATGCTCCGGAAACGGCTCCCTTGGAGATGAATGCCGATGTGCATATTATTATCAACCACGGACAGGGCGGCGGCGTGGACGGTGAGGGGGTTGGCGTAGTTGGTGTGGAGGATGGCATTGTGTCGTTGGAACCCAACGACGATTTTGCAATGGGTGCACCGCCTGGAGCACCTGGTGCCATGGATGACACCACGCCCCGGAATATGCTTGGTATGGATGCGCCTGTGCTGGACAGACGTACACGCACAGCCCCTGATGCAACGCCGCGAGCGACGGTAGTTGCACTCCCGCCCTCGGGTCCCGCCACCGCTGTGCCTGGAGGGACGATGCTTGGTGGACTCATTGGAGTCACACGCGATCACATGGCTGCTCAACCAGTTCCCACAGCCTTGGGACGCACGCCTAGCAATCTACATCACCATCGTGATACTGATTCGGGGCCATTCAAGGATGAAGATGTCCTACTCAGTCTCCAACTCTTGGCTTACCTGAGCAAGTATCCGCACGTCAGGCAAGCGTTTTACAAGCAGCGTGTGTCGTTCCATCCTGCCGCGGCCAATCTTTCTGCCAATCGTGCCGGTCAACAACTAGTCGCTGGTCCAAGCACGGCACGAACTGCGCCACCACAACCGGCTAAGGAAAGCCATGGCTTTTTCCGCGCGTTTGCGTCTGCTACTGCAAGAGGGAAGGAGAAAGAGAAGGCACCCGCTGCAACTAGTTCTGGTACGACGACCCTGACCACTCCTCCGCGGATGACCAATGTCTTTTCCCTTGTTGAACGGTTTACGTTCCGACCGAGTTCGTCGGAGAACGATCTACCCAACCCTCCTCCGAAGCTCCCTCCAGAGATTCAATATTGGGCTGGTGTTATAATGAGGAATGCATGTCGGAAAGACGACAATAGGGGTGGTATACGGCAGTGTGCTAATAGTGAGTCCCTCGCTTTGTACTGGATTCTTCATTGTCCAACCGACTGTCATTCAGTGCTTTGTGGTAAATGGGAATCGTACCCTCGAGAGTTTGCCAAGTGTAGGCGATGTCGAAAGGCAAAGTATTGTGGAAAGGAATGTCAGAGTACGGCGTGGAGTGAAGGACATCGGTTTTGGTGCAGTGCCAAGGACGGAGAGGAGGCTGAGGAACTGGCATATGATCATATGCATGGCATGGATGGGGGCGATAGTAATGCTGCAGCACGAGTGGAAAGGCGAGCGGAGAGGGAGCGTGTTGCGCGAGAAAGAGCAGTGGCAGCAGGCATTCCGATTCCGGTCAACCAAGTCCAACTAGTACCCCCGAACGTTCCTCCTCCTCCTGCGCCATCGACAACGCAACCAACGAGACAACGCGTAACGGCGTTGCCTCCAAATGTACCTCAACCCTTACCTTCGCCGACATCGCATGCGTATGCGCAACTGCGCAATCGAAGAAGAGCGGAGACTGTTTCTGGGGCGACGACTGTCGTTGGGTTGACGCCGCAAGGGCGACCTGTGTATCGGCACGAAGTTGCATGGCTCGCTGATAGTCGGGGACGGGACCCGGATGAAGGTGCTGGGGGTAATACTCCTGGGCCGGCACACCCACACGCACCACTAGCGAACATGATTTGGGAAACGGCTCCGCAAAGCGGTAACGACATAGTATTAGGGTGACCTCTTCTTGTCGTTGTTACTGATTTTCTTTTCATGGATTATATTCTTTCCAACCTCCCATCCTCGCCGTTGACTTTCGTTTGAAAGCATCCTGTGGTTCGGCATGTGGCCGTTACGTCTTTATATATTATGCAGTTGCCCCCCACGCTTCATCCACAACATCCGTCGCACGTTTACCGTATTACGGTCCGTCCATCGATTCAGAACCATCTTTCATTTAACTCCATAAACCAAACGACATCCCAGCCCTACAACTGTTGCACATTGCCACTATTATCTACACATGTAAGCGTTGCGGACTGTCACTCGTTCACTCTGATGCTCCATGTGCACTACTTCCCGAACACACATACTCGCACCCGGTTAATAGTGACTGGATTGGCAACCATCCCCAACTTGCTCTCGAGCATCGTATTTATTCCTCTACACTCGATACAGTCTAGTTACTTAAATTATAATGTCTCGCATGCTGCTTGACAGTGTGTGGAGAGAACGTTCCCACGCTTTCAACGTCTCCTACAATTCCCGTCTCGTCGTCGCACACAATTTACAAGTGAACCGCCATGTCTGTTCGTGCTGTTGGCCTTGCCCCCTCTCTCAGACAAGCCGTATTTGCGCCCAAGTTTGGTGCGTGATCCGAAACATTCCGCGTCTCGAGTGCCAACGTTGCGAATATATTTTCACAGCTCGGACCCAGCTCGCACTGCGATCTGCGATCATAAAACGGTATACTTTTTCTCTTGCTCAGTAAACTCGATCCTCATGTTCTCCTCTCAGGGGCGTACAGACTCAATCTCTTCCGCCGTCTGCTTCGCAAGGGATTCTGAATGAACAACGCTTGAAGCGCCCTTCGAGTCCCCATTTCACGATCTATCAGCCTCAGTTGACGTGGTTGGGGTCGATTGCGCACCGAACGACGGGTGCGTCGCTCAGTGCACGTGAGTCTTCATCCTCTTGTCTCGACGATAACGCTGACGCTGACGCGGACACGGACACGGTACAAACGACAATGACACGCCACAGTCCTCTACGGTTTCGCCCTCGCATACCTCGTCGCCCCCGGTACCTTTGACAGTGCCCACGTGATTGAGTTCGTGGCGGGATTACCCGACTATGTCAAGACGACGGGCAAGGTGGTGCTCGCGGCGCCGTTTGCGTTTCATGGATGGAACGGCGTACGACATCTCGCGTGGGATTTGGGTAAATGTGCGTCGGGGTTTCTTTTTCTCTCTCTGAGCGAGTCTGACTTGGTGATAGTCATGACCGTGAAAGGGGCATATGGTACTGGGTATGCTGTACTGGGTGCGACAGCGCTCTCGACTGTGTACCTCGTGTGGTGGTGATGGTGCAGGGTTTGGTCGTGGTCGTGAACTGTGGATGTGGAACGTGGATATACAGGCTCGTCTGACGTTCTTTTTACTTTTGAAATAAAGTTGAATTTGTATCTGCCCGTGTATCCCTCTTTTCCGCACATACCCGTTCTCGGCGTACTTGCGAGCCAAATTTTGTGGTATGGCGAGGCGTTGTGCAGAAAGAACGTTATCTCTGTCTGGGAGTCGGCGGAACCGAATGGTTGTGTGCTGATGACGAGCCGCAAGTCGGATTTGGTTTCGTAACCATCGACGTGACCTTCAGATGCGTGTCTCGATCAGGATCTTCAAATTCGCGTTGTTGTGTGGGTATAGGTAATGCCGCATCCTGATTCCTGATCAAGCGCGTCTTCCACTCACGGGGTGTTATAAACGAATTGAGTGAGGCAAGCATATGCTGATGATGACAGGGAATGTGCCATCCGCCCCCATCGAACATGCAGCCAACAAATTTCTTGTCGTCACAGAAAAGGCAAAAAAAAATTAGACTGGCAGCATATCTAGATGAGCGGGAGGAGGGGGGGAGTTGCAACAAAGGTCCGCCAATGTGTTTCAATTACACCCAGGGTTTTTCAAATTAATTGGCATCAGGCGGCCAGCGGGTCGAAGGCTTTCTCTTCAGGTCAAAGTGGGAATTCTTCTACTTATGAGAAGTAGCTGGATGAATCCAACGTGTCAGCATGCTCGGTTCGGTAGCTGGGTGCGTCCTGGCTTCCTATCCAGAAATTCTGGGATATTCATGTCAATCATCCTCAGGCAGTTTGCCCAGGGACGGGGTCCCTCTCCAATTCTCTCAGTCAGCGGAAGTTCATATCCATGGTCTATTGCACAGTGAGGACGCACAACCACTCTTCTCGCTCGGTCTTGCATGGAAAAGCTGTACCCAGACTCCAGAGTCCATTGGAAGCGTTCAGATCAATAATGGCCTCTTGGATGCGAGTGCGTCAGTGGACTTTGACACCAGCATTTTATCTAAGGCATGTCCTGCGTGAAGCCCTCGCTCTGTGCCTACTGACGACTAGATCCAGCGATCTTCTGCTGCTTAACTGGTTGTACAAAAAGTCTCATGAGCTCGCCAGGCGTCCGCTTTTGTATCAGGGGGAGATGTTCTATCATCCAAAGTGTCCGACTGGTAGTACTGCGGCTTCCAAAGAGAGAGAGACTCCAGTGTCAACGTGTGCAGACATCATACACCGTGATGCGGGGCAATGTGGGGATTTCCAGGTTTCATCGTGATCCTGGTGAATCATCCCTTCCTGACCATGACTCTATTCTATCAATTTCCGAGCTCTTCGCCGCTTCATGGTTATAGCAAGCGGATCGAGAAGTCAGAACGTTCCTGGACCCGGGTTTTCAAGGGCTTGTCTTGCCTTTCAAGTCTCTTACTAGTCCGAACAACCCCATGGTGCGGTGATTAGTAGGGATAACGTTATACGCTGTCTTCCAGAAGTCGGCGGTCGGCGCACCAATGGAATTCATCGTTTCATGCTGTATCCGGGAACAGTATCTGGATTTCTCGGATTAAAGACGCTCAAAATTTCTCTCCATGATTGCTCCTTTCCCAGGTTTTGTTAGGATGATTCATGGTCTTTCCTTGACTGCGCTGTGGTTGATCTCTTCAACCTCGCTGGTGAACACTGCGACAGCCACAAACACGAGCGTGACAGCTCCAGTCGTGGATCTAGGTTACGCACAATACCAAGGATACTTTGATACACAGACGAACATCACTAGCTTCTTAAGCATTCGCTATGCCGCTCCACCTCTCGGTGAGTATAATACATCCCTTCAATCATGTGT
>JBBPRQ010000758.1:0-15707 GCA_038093095.1 Boletus insuetus | reverse complement strand
GGTGAGTATAATTTTTGCAGGGAATTATGAGGACCTGTATACTTTATGCAAGGTTCCATAAATCTCATTATTATGCATAATTCCTCATTTATTATGTGTAATTATGGCGGGACCATTTTCCTGATGAAGATGTCATGATACCGTTAGAATCTTTTCTCTACGGACATTCACGGATTACCCTCATCGACTCTCGTTTGTGACTTGCGAGGAATGAGTGACATTCTTGGAACACTACTTACTCCGACCCACCTTCGAGCCAGAGGTATGGAACAATCTTGCAGGTGTGGTTGTGAGAGAGGGAGATGGGGTTATAACACATGATACGAGGGCGGATCCCTGAGAGTCAAAGACATTTTTTTCGTTATATCCACCGTTGTATAAATATTTGTTATACAGGCAGACAGACAGTCCACATCTTCTATTTCTCTGTGCTCCGGCTGATAACTATAATTAGGCGGACTCTGACTCCTTGGTCGCTTTCCAAAACGCAGCCTTGTAGATGTATCCGAGCATCGACTGATCGTTGCTTGTATAACTTGTCTCGATCGTCCGCTCGTCCTGTCAATAATCAACATCAGTCGAACCCGCGGCACGTGACATGCTCGCGGCGAAGCCCAAAAGTGAAAGAGAAGAAACGTCAACGCACGCTCAACCGAAAGCCCATCTGGCGCACCAACGCTTTCACCTCTTCCAGATCCAACTCTATCGATGGGTCGTTGGTACTATTGTTTTCAAAGTGCCACAACAGTGGGCCTGCAGGGCAAGTAAGGCGGTGCTCGAACGGGTCTTCAAGAAAAGGCGCATATACCGAGATTGATCCAAACGCCACCAGGCGCGAGGATGCGATGGATGACACGAAGATAGTTCACGATGTTCTTGGCCTGGGATCAAATCAAGGACTGAGTTGGATAATGTGTTTCAGGACAAGTCTGGATGGGCCCTTACGGTATCGATGAAAAAACAGGTGAGTACAGCGTCCCATTGTCCGGCATGCGGCTCGCTCTCATCCGTGTTTTCAATGCCATAGATCTCCTCAAAGTCGCCTGGCGCGTGGGTGTAAGAAGGGGGATACAAACGGAAGAAGGGTGAGCTCATACCAGCTACCAAGGAAAAGTCAGATCCGGGTGGCAAATCGGACGGGAGTACGTCAGGTATTGTTACGGGGCGAAGCAGTGCCTCTTTGGAGGGGATGTTTGAAAAAGAGTGGATGTAAGGGTATATGGTGTGTTCCCCGATTGACTCGGTCCTTGATCATCCTTTAGGTGGTGTCAGTTATAGCAAGCTCGGATGCGTACCTGTTGAGAATGAGGTACGAAGAGAGAAGCATGTAATGAGAGAATTCGTTTCCTTGACAAGCAAAGCCTGGCATCGGGGTCAGTCTTGTGCCTCGAGTATGGATAGTGCTGTGTTCAACCAAGCTTCGCTACGTCATATGCCAATCTGCCCAGACCTGCCCCTGGAACGAGTACTCGGATCGTTTGTCTGGAATGCTGAAGTCAGCAACGACTCCATCCCCACCAGAAAGTTGATGAAACCTGTCTTGACCCTCGAAATGTTCCTCCAAGGCACTTTTCATCGGCTCATAGCACAAATCACGCTCGGCCTTCCCCTGGTGACGAATCCATGACTGATGGCAAACAGATGGCGATTCATGCAAACACGCACGTCTTCACTCCAATCGCGAACAAACTGCTTGAGTGTGCTCCTCAACTTGTCCATGTCGAAGTCGGTCGCTATGTACCTCGCTTGTCCCTGTCCATGCCGTCTCCTAGGATCCGTCGTTTTCGCACCGTTGAGGTGGTCATGAGAGCGGTTATGCACACGGGGTTCGTCATTACCTGAAAAAAAAAGTGTCAACTATAAGAGTCGTGTATTCCGACCCATCCTACCTTGTCCCTGGAATCCGGATGGCCATCGCTCCGAATCCATCAACGTCACATCCCCCTCCATTCCATCCTCCGCCGCCGCGACTGCATCAACACCATGTCCGAATATCTCTGGATTCGCGACGATTTTACGCAAAAAATTGGCGTTGGCGAGGATGGCGGCATCGATCGCTTGGAGTCTGCGTCTGTAGCCTATCGAATCGAGCAAGACCTTGTCTGCGTGAGGAAGTCTATAAAGATCCTTTCGGCGACGATTGTTGGCGGTCAGCTGTGAACGATGGCGACCAAAAGTACGGTCAAGATATCAATACGTGACTGTAACCTGAAACAGAGAGATTCAATTTACCGAGTACTGAGCGTATTGTTGGAATGTAGCGACAACGTTTGAAAAGTGAACTTGTTCTTCTGCAATGTCTTCTTCCGAGAATTGAGGCGACATCGTACACGCCGAGGTGTTCGGAAAGGAACGATACGGGCTATCGAGCCACGTGGCTTTGTTTGTTTCTAAAGCTCCTGCCAAACAAACGTCTCAAGTCAGCAAGACCGCATCTTCCACACATACCTCCACTACACCACCATGGTACGTCCATGTCTTGCTTCAAGAAATTGAGAAACGCTGACGAGACTGTCAATAGGCGCGTAATGAAGAAAAGGCGCAGTCTATGCTCTATCGTTTCCGCGAAGCCCAAGCGGCAGAGCTAGGCCTCGGTACCCGCGGAGACAAGCGGCCCAAGATGGCCAGCGCATGTAAAAGCCTGCGTGAATGCGAACGCTGGAGAGGAGAGATTCTCCGCGAGATTAGCAGAAAGGTGTCCAAGATCCAGGATTGTACGTACTCACCCGACTTGCGTTTGGTTCTGTTCAACTCACATCTTTACAGCTGGTCTGACCGACTACGAAGTACGAGATGTAAACGATGAGATCAACAAGCTCTTGCGCGAAAAACGACATTGGGAGAACCAAATTATCGCGCTCGGAGGTGCGAATTACAGACGAAACGTCGCCATGCTGGACGACGACGGGAAGGAAGTACCCGGTACCAAAGGCTACAAGTACGTCCCCTCCCTCCTTTTCTTTCCATCTCACCTTGCTTATAATCATAACTAGATACTTTGGTCGCGCCAAAGAACTCCCAGGCGTCCGCGAACTCTTCCAAAGTCGAAAAAAGGAGGAGGAAGAAGAAAACCAAGCTCTGGCTTACTACAAAAAGTTTATGCATCAAGGGCCAGCGTACTTTGGCGATTTGGATGAGACACAGTCGGGGAATGAGTTGATCGAGTATGAGCGGGAGGCAGAGGAGGCGGAATGGCAGGAGGCACAGCGGCGTATTCGTGAGGCGCTCGAGATCCCGGCGGACGATCCCATACCCGTCCTTCCTCGAAGTCCCAAGCAGTCCACGACTATTACACCATCCGATCCACTGCCTGATGCCACGACCAGCGGTGCAAAACGGAAAGCCGATGGTGATGCTAACATGGCAAGTGAGGACCCACCCCCAGAAAACACCAAACGGCCCAAGTCTTCAAAGACAGACGTGACCCAACAGGCAGTCATACCAACCCCTGCACCAACTTCGATGCAAGCCCACGCTCAGCTAGCAGCGTCACATATCTCGTTCCTCTCAACAGAGGACCTCTTACCACCCAAAATGCCAACAAGGGAGGAAATGGAAGGTGTACTGCTCAAACTACAGAAAGAGGCACTGGTGAACGAGTATTTTGGGGACCCGTAGCTGTAATCTATACATTTGTTGTATCTCGCTACACATGCTGATAACCATCTCCCTTCGAATCTCTGTATGACACAGTAGGGAGGTGAAGTAGTCTTTCCATCTCAGCTGAGATCTACGATGGCCATGGGAGAGTCTAGCAGGTTCTGGGTTTGGTCTCGTTTCAACGGTATCTTGGGGCTCTTGACCACCAAGT
Organism: Boletus insuetus; assembly: GCA_038093095.1. Classification (NCBI taxonomy): domain Eukaryota; kingdom Fungi; phylum Basidiomycota; class Agaricomycetes; order Boletales; family Boletaceae; genus Boletus; species Boletus insuetus. Next base: position 11,896 of record JBBPRQ010000758.1, on the reverse strand, counting down.
CTGCTTGTTGTCTACAGAGACGAAATGAGTCAAGAGAAAAAACCACAAAACATGCCGAGACTCACAGACGCATTCGCAAAAGCAATTTTCGATTCGTGCTTTGGATATCCAACGCCGTCTTCATAGCATGATCAAACAGTTCCGCGCGATGGTCCGTCTTCTTTGCCCTGAGGATCTATAAAGGAAATGGATGAATCACGCAAGCTCGCCGGTGTCGTGATCAAATGAATCATTACCTTGTTCTGGCTGTCCACGCGTCCCTGGATTTGGCCAGTCTGGATGAGTGCGACGACTTCCCGTTCGACCTCCTCGATGCTCCAACCAAACGCCGCTGCCATGCGGTCAAAGCGAATTGTCTCGAATGGCTGGAAGTAGAGAACGACGGCCGTTTGCCTCAAATGTTGAGTGACATCGTTCACGTGGGTTCCAAGGTGTATGTCTATGTGATGTCTCGTCTATTCCAGACACAGGTCGACGCAAATTAGATAAGAAGAAAGAAAAGTAAGAATAATAACTATAGTATCAAAAAGGGGGATCTCACCGAATATTTGGAGAGGATATCCAGTGTCGTTTTGAAATCGCTAGACATGTATGCTTGTACAACGTCACGAACGTATGGTTCTTGCTCAATGTACGCGGAGAAAACAGGGTTTCGGAGAAGCTGTGCCTTGATAGCAGAGCGAGACAGGCTCGCAAGTGCACAGAGGGTACCGTAGATGGCAATATCACCTGGTGCAACGAGCTATGTGATTGGGAACCTCAGTCATGTATACAAACTACAAAGATTGAAGCCGCACCTTGCCAACCCAATCGCCGAGTTGATCTGGGGGACCGAGTCGTAAGAATAGGGAGGCGGCTTTCTCGTAATTACCCTGTCCAAGATACGACAGAGCCATGGCGAAATCGAGTTTTGATTGCACCTGCTCGCGCTCAGGGCTTGGTTTCTTGGACGTGGGTTGAGCCGAGACAGCAGTCGCTGCACCCTCAGCACTACCAGAAGTTGCTGCTGTTGTACTTTCCAAGGCCGCGTCTGCCTTGTAAATATACGAGGAGATATGCGAATAGTTTCGTTGCTCGATCACGAGCTACAAACGCGATCGATCATCTCCACGGGCACGGCAAAGGTACAACATACCTCGAGAACAGAAAGACACATGTCCAGAACGTGTTGACTGGTCGAACAAAATTCGCGCGATTTCGTCAAATGTTTCAATGCCGAAGCAAAGTCGCCGGTGGCACGATAGTGCTCTCCTAGATCTCTATGCGCCATCTGTGCCATCGTGAACGACTGTCCTATCACGCATGGAAGCACATCCAACGCACCCGTATGCTCTCCTTGATCATGTTGTTTGTATACGACTTGAGCTCGACCTCCAATTTCGTCCGTTCGGCCAAGTTCTTTTTGGTTACTTCCTCCACCCATGCGGCATCCACGACCACGACGTCCCCAGGGGGTGGCAATCCCTGGCCCTCGGGATATGTTGCGGCGCTCGCGTATGCCGCTAAAGCCGCCTGGACGAGCGAGGTATCGCGAAGACGGTAAATGTGGTTGAACGCAAGTTTCAGCGCTTGTGGGGCGATGGAGGGACAAGAGGCGGTGATGGCGAGCAGTCTGTCTACAGTTGTTCGACCTGTGGTACGGTCAATGAGCGTGACTACGACGTCGGGGTCGTGGCTGGACTTGCCTGTGTAACTCGAGATATAGGCGTCGAGATCAAAGGGATGGGCATCGTCGACGGGACGAGCTTGTCGTCGTCGTGGTTGTTGTGTATATTGGTTCGCAATTTCAGAATCGATCGGGTCAACGTCCATCATGTTGGCTAGGTCCAAAGGACGTGCAGTGCGTGTTAGGAGAGTGTCGGATTTCTAAATTGGTCATGATCCGCCCCTCAGTTCCATTTTGCGAGGGCACTTGGCACAGTTGGTAGCGCGCACGCTTCGCATGGAAAATTGCGTGAGGTCGTGGGTTCAACTCCCACAGTGTCCATAGGTTTTTATTCTATCGCTGCATGGGTCTTTTTTTTTGGTCTGCATTGTTTTTCCTTGGCTGTCTGTTGTTCAGCCAGAAGGTCATGAGAAACATGTAAAGTCTAGGGGCAGTCGTTGTAACTACTCGAAACGTTTCCATGCATGCTTCTCGTACTCCTTCGGCTTTGCTTTGCGTCTCGGCGGTCTACAAAATGGTATCTTAGCGGGGGCTCACGAGAGAAAGGAACCACTTCTCACAGTACAGGAACACGTGGCTCAATCAGTGCGCGTTGTTGAAGGCTCACAAAACGATCGCGGAACAAGTTTCCTTCAGGCTACCCAATGCCACATCAGCAAAAGGATATACGTTCATAATCACCAGTCCCGTACCTTGAGGTTCCTGAGGCTCTCGCTCAGATCCTCTCCGATTTGCACCTCGATATCGTTTTCAGGAACCCGATGTTTTCCAAGTCGTTGGCCAGCAAGGCCTTTTCGTAGTTTCAGTCGAACCGCGAGTTGTCGTCGTAGACGAGCTTGCTGTTGGGCATCCGTGAGCTTGGAAAGGTCAGAACGGAGTGCCTTGACTTGGTTGATCGAGTTGAGCAGGCGTTTTCGGAGGGCTTTCTCGGCCAATGCGTGTTTCTTTGGTCACCATTGTCAGTCAATGTCACGATGAAGACTTTCTGACACGGACCTCTGCTTTCTGCTTCGCGATGCGGGCACGCTGTTGTTTGGTTTTCTTCGTAGGCAGTCTTTTTGGTACAACAGCGGGTGTATTGGCGACGGTCTCTTCGTCGTCCTTGATCTGGTCAAGGACCATCCCAGCGGGCACACCTTCCGTATTGCTATCAGGAGCGAATGCGCGGGCACCTTCTGTTTTCTTGCGAGCCTCCAGGAGACGATCAGCCTCATCTTGTTTCCGTTGCTCGACTTTGTATGCTTCCATGAGGAGTTCTTCGTGTGCCTGTACTGGTGGATTGTAAGAGGCGCCTGGATGAGGAACAGACACAGCAGGCACGTCGATCACATCTCGGGGGTGGTCGACATCGGGTCTCTGTCATCATATTGATATTATAACCACGTCCGTGACTCGATAACCAGGAGTGAGACAGTTACCCTACCTTAATTGTGCGTTTTTGAACTGTCTCGAGTCCGCTTGGTAAAATTTCTTCGACAACCGGTACGTCCCATAGGTCGTGTCCTCCACTATGCCTGACGGCATAGGATACGTCGATGGTGGCACTCCCTGCACCGAATTCAGTCGGATCCATGATGGCATTGAACGGCCCTCTTCGGGAACGCTTCGCAATCCGTAGCAGTCTCTCCTTGTCTGCGCGAGAAATCTTCATTACGGGTGATTTCATTGCGCGTGACACGACAGCGGGCACGGCAGACCGTTGCGAGAGAATTTTAGTGGACATCAGTTGCGACTTTGAATACCGAGGCAACGATTTTCGAACTGGAGTCGACATTCAACATAGGTCTGGAATATAGAACAAGGATGTTGATCGCAAACGCACCTCGGTCGTCACCCTTGGTATCGACAACGAACAGTTGGTCGTCCGTCTGTTTTTGTAATATTGAGCTGCGCGAGACGGTGTATCAGCGTCCGAGTAGAATTGGATGGCCCCTTTGAATCTCACTCACCCAACGACCCGTTCCTCTGCTCGAAGGCTCTCTAGCCCTTCATCGACAGGCTGGATATCAATGTTCTTTCTCCATGCTCGCTTTCCTTTACGACTTGATTGCGAAAGCTGAGAAGGGGCACCAAGTTTGGACTTGGCTGGTTTTTTGGTTGCCTGTGATGAGAAATTGGAGGAATCGGGGGCGATCGAAATCATGAGGCCAAGACAGCTCGCTCAAGTTCGTCTGAGCTGGATATAATTTACGTAATCGACCTCCTCGCCTTGATATCGAGTCAAGCGCTAACTTGTACCTTGCGAACTATCAAGAACATTGATTCCTAACCTCGAATACTTTAGTCGCCTCGCACTCGTTGGTTACCCCACCGTAGGGGATCCCTCTAAGGCTGGCTCTGTGATTTGTTTGGAGGGGTTTGACAGGCTTCGGAAGATTCCCATATCGTACCCTTTCCCACCCGACCATGCTCCACATGGCGAATCTTCCGAATCAACATCATCCTCATAGTCTGTCTGACAGGGACACCTCGTGGCTTATCTCGCGGTAGCAGTTCATTTCGCATCGCTGAGTGGGTTACACGAGGCTGTCGAGGTTCTAATGCAATTCCGCAATTAGGATATCTTTTCCGTCTCAGTGGAATTTTCGTCTGCCTGTCATTGCCTGATCAAACGCCCACAAGTGAGACTCGTGCAAGTGGTTGGTTTCCTCCCTTTGAAACTTTTGTGTCAAACTTCCTAGTGACCCGCAGCTGCATATGATCGATTATATGGCAGAGGACAGTGCGTTTCCGAAGCACAGGAGTTACGAGTGGGTACCAAGTACGAGGTCGCCACGTGCTTCCGCTCAGATGACGAGCTGATCTCATATATCCTGATGGGGCTACGACCAACTCGTGCCCACGTACGCCGACGGCGGAACGGCGTCCAAGACCCATCTGGACAGCTGCGTCCACGTTCTATCTCCGTGGGAGAGCTGGGCGTATCGTGTCTACAGTATCCAGTCTCCAGGTTTCCCTCGCCTCTCCCTTCGCTCCTCACATCCCCGACCCATCCCATAATCCTACAGAAATCTCATTTTCGACTTCCGTCATACTCGAGCAATGTCCGACCGCGCTGTTACCGTCAGGGAGAAGTTCGGGCGATTTCGGATCCTCATTATCGGACGAGCCAATGCTGGTAAAACCACGCTCCTACAGAGGGTCTGCAAGACGACCGAATCCCCAATCGTTCGTGATCGGGATGGTAAAAAGGTTACCATGGACTCACTGTTTCATAATGGTGCATTGTCCACTGACCGACCCTTCTAGGTCGACACCGTTGTGAAGGGAACCCAAGGGGTGAGTCTTCACATGTTTCACCACACACGATTCCGGACAATGAGTGGTAGCGTGGCGAGCATGACATAGGACACGAAATTTCGTTCGAAAGCAACGACCGTTTCGTTTTCCATGACTCCCGTGGTTTCGAGGCTGGTGGCGAGGAAGAACTCAAGAAGGTTCAATCATTCATTGAAGAATGTGTGAAGGAGCAGAAGCTAACTAGGCGATTGCATGCTATATGGTTCAAGTCACATATTAACATCACTTGGTGAATGTGCTGATGTTGCTCGACATAGGTATTGCATTCCAATGAATGAACATTCCAGGCCAATTACTGTGGCAGAGGAAACCTTCTTCTCAAAGTGTGGTACTGGGAAGGGTAAGAAAAATATGTTGTCTAAGTGGTGTACTGAGCTTGGCACCAGTGCCAGTAATTGCCATCTTCACGAAATTTGATGCACTTCATGCAATTGCCTTTGGTAAGCTTCGAGAGCAAGGCAAGGGGATGCGAGAAGCAGCAGCTATGGCTCCAAAAGTTGCAGAAGAAATCTTTCAGGATCATAACTACTATGGGATGCTGCAGAAAAGAGAGTTTCCTCCAAAGAACTTTGTGTGCATTGGTGGTGAGTAGTACATAATTGCTGGTGATATGGTGTCAAATCAAAATGTATGGTTGAAGGGATGGAGAAAGAGGAGGCAGATTGTACTGCACTCATATCCTGCACTGCAGAGGCACTGGATGATGAGGTGTTGGAAGCATTGTTGGTTTCTGCTCAGCAGGTCAACCTGCAGATTTGTGTCCAGTATGCAGTAAGCAGGGAAGTAGTGGTTAATTAACTATTTTACAACAGTATTGACAAAGCCCACTATAGAACATTGCTCCAATTGTTGGGGAATAAAGACAAATGCTATGAGGTTGATGGAAAAAATGGTTGGGCAGTTGAATCAAAATTGGCTGTCTGGTTTCCACACCTTTATGTAAGCATGACAGTGACTCAATGAATGTCTCATTGGATTGACTTCACATAAATAGGTTGTAAGTTGTTACTGTGCTTGTGGTGTTGGTGTCCTTGGATGCATGCTCACTCACATTCCATTCCTGGTGTGCTGACAGGGTGTAAGTTGGTGTGCCTGTGGTGTTGGTGTCCTTGGATGCATGCTCACTCACATTCCATTTCTGGTGTGCTGACAGGGTGTAAGTTGTTGTGCCTATGGTGTTGGTGTCCTTGGATGCATGCTCATTCACATTCCATTCCTGGTGTGCTGACAGCCTGTAAGTTGCTGTACCTGTGGTGTTGGTGTCTTTGGATGCATGCACACTCACATTCCATTCCTGGTGTGCTGACAGCCTGTAAGTTGCTGTGCCTGTGGTGTTGGTGTCCTTGGATGCATGCACACTCACATTCCCTTCCTGGTGTGCTGACAGGGTGTAAGTTGGGTGTGCCTGTGGTGTTGGTGTTCTTGGATGCATGCTCACTCACATTCCATTCCTGGTGTGCTGACAGATTGTAAGTTGGTGTACCTGTGGTGTTGGTGTCCTTGGATGCATGCTCACTCACATTCCATTCTATTCCTGGTGTGCTGACAGGCTGTAAGTTGGTGTGCCTGTGGTGTTGGTGTCCTTGGATGCATGCTCATTCACATTCCATTCTTGGTGTGCTGACAGTGGGTAAGTTGCTGTACCTGTGGTGTTAGTGTCCTTGGATGCATGTTCACTCACATTCCATTCCTGGTGTGCTGACAGGCTGTAAGTTGCTGTGCCTATGATATTGGTGTCCTTGGATGCATGCTCACTCACATTTCATTCCTGGTGTACTGACAGGCTGTGAGTTGCTGTGCCTGTGGTGTTGATGTCCTTGAGTGCATGCTCACTTACATTCCATTCTTGGTGTGCATACAGCTTGTAAGTTGGTGTACCTGTGGTGTTGGTGTCCTTGGATGCATGCTCACTCACATTCCATTCCTGGTGTGCTGACAGGGTGTAAGTTGGTGTGCCTGTGGTGTTGGTGTTCTTGGATGCATGCTCACTCACATTCCAATCCTGGTGTGCTGACAGTATGTAAGTTGGTGTACCTGTGGTGTTGGTGTTCTTGGATGCATGCTCACTCACATTCCATTCCTGGTGTGCTGACAGGGTGTAAGTTGGTGTGCCTGTGGTGTTGGTGTCCTTGGATGCATGCTCACTCACATTCCATTCCTTGTGTGCTAACAGCAGGTAAGTCCTCTTTATTAGCATTCTCATATGAACTTATTTAATCGTACCTAATCAATTCAATCAGCTAGTATGCATATTCTACTTAATTTCTTCAGTTCTACTTTGACATTTATTCTAGCATGTAAGTACTTTTCCTCTATGCCCTAGCCATGTGGCTTTTATATCTTATTTTTTATACCTGATGTATATCTAGTTTGAAGCATTCAAAGTGGATTATATTCAGAAACCACTTATTCAGTTGGTTGGTTTTTTCCTCATCCCTATTTTTTTCAGTCAACTTACATAATTATAGTGCCAAGACTCCAACACTAATCAAACCTGCATTCTCTCTGCTTGTAAGATATATCAACATGTTGCTGTTTTTTACTAATTATATATTTAGCTGTTCTTATAATCTTGGTTCATTCATTCTATTCTTGGGATAGGGCCAAGAATGGAAGATATCATCTCAGTGCCTCCTTTGAGCAGTTTATCAAATCCTCACATCCTGAAATTGTCGCATCAGCTGTCAAGCAAGCCATTGAGTCATGTGGAGAAGATTGCCAATCATTGTGCAATGAAATCATCAGAATTGTTTGGAAGTATCCTTTGGGTAAGTTCATATTTAAGATTTTTCATACTATTGATTTTTATTGTGTAGAGCATTCTACTTTGACAAAGACTTCTCTCACAAATACTGAGCCAATCATCACTGCAGGTAGATTAGATTCAACCTCAAGATATTTTCAAATATTGATCCATATTGTACAGAGCATTCCACTGTAACAGAACCTTCCCATCCAACCATTGAGCCAGCTAGTGTCAAGGAGTCTGTTAGCCTCAGAAAAACTGTCTCAAAAGCATTCCATAAAGTGTTCAAACATATCTAAATATTTCCATTCCTACCAAATATTTCCCCTGAGTGTTTCAACCTGACATATCTGTATTAGTAGTCTCCACAGCTAGTTTGTTCTGATCCTCTAGATGTAGTTGATTAAAGCTTCCAGACAGCACTCAATGAGCATTAGTACATTCATGGATGAGGGTTTAGTGATGTAGCTTACACCAGAACTGTTGCCATATGGTCAAGTTTATGGTTCAATACAGAGCCTGGACCATGCACAAGAATTTTGCATGCAAGGTATGAGATTCATGTCACAGACTTACAAATGGTCATTTTCACTTCTCCATTCAAAGGTTTTACCTTTCTATTATGTCATGCCCTTCTATGGTGTACATTGGATTGCTGTTCTGACTTGGCTCTGCATACTTCCAACTGTGTGTATTTGTACATATGTTGTTTTGCTCAACATGCATAACATCTTCTAACATTCTCAAGTACTATTTCACTGAAGAACCATTATGAATAATTATGAAGAGCTGAATATCCTCTCTTCAATGCAATGTTCCTGAGTATCTGCACTCACATGAATCAAGCATACTATCTAGAGCTTCCATAAGAACACTGATGAGATGACAATTATCCCAAATGTCCTCCAAGTCAATTCAATGACTGTCGAGTGCATTATGAACCAACCACACTACCTAAAAAACCAAGACATCAGATGGAAAAAAATGTCCCATCACATCACTCAAGTCTTGCTTCCACAGTCATGCAGAACTTTGAGGGAAGTGAGTCAGCTGAGCAGCATTACCTGTCAATGTGAACTTATGGGTCAATGTGCCCATTGTGTCAAGGACAAGTGTGTAAGTGCCAGGATATAGCCAAAAGTTCCCATTTGTGTCTGCTCTGGCAAGGGCCTGAGAGTGATAGGCAATGTGGCAGTAGAGGTGCTCCCAGGCGTAATGCCATGAAGTCAGGTGTAAGTGACAAGGGACTTGTTGGGGTACAGCATAGGCCCATATTGACCACTGGCAAGCAGCAACACAACATAGTCAGATGTCAATAGAGCAAAAAGCATATTAGCATGCTGATGTACGAAATTGAGAGAAGTTGACTTGCCTTTACCAGTCTTGATCACATCAATGGTGAGGGTGTTGAAAGCAGTGGTATCAATGTAGGTGGCTCCTTGGCCAGCATTGATGAGTTGTTGGATATTGTAGATGTTTGCAGATGCCCTTGTTACGATTCTTTTCTTATCTCATTTGTTTTGTACCAATACGCATCTCATCTACTCTCTGCAGACTTACTTTTCTTTCTTCTATGATGACACATTCCTCACATGTGTTTATCCTGCTGGCGTCCCGACAGCATCCACTTACTTAGTCATCATTCCTTCCATCCATTTCTATTCCTTTCCATGCCTACCCTTAACACTTGTATATCCAACATATATAAGTTGTAGATACTGGTCTAGCGTTTCCCCACGCTTGAGCTCCTTTGTCTTCTTGTACCGTGTACAATCTAGTGCTCTTGCTTCGCTCTCTGCTGGTTCTAGCCCAGCTCCCTTGAACCCTTGAACTACTGGTCTTAGCCCAGTCCCCTTGACCCTTGTGTGGACACCCCCACAAGGACCCTTGACCTTCGACTCTCTGTTCTATAAGTCCTCGTTGTACTTAAGACTCGACGCTCTTGTCTCTTGATCACTCAAAGGCTATGCTCATTCCTACCTGGACCAAGCATAACAGCCCTGGACCACCCAAAACCAAATGTTGTATAGTGCTTGCCATACCTGAAGGGGTAAACTGGAGTGCCAGTGTATCACTTGTAGGTATGACCAGGGCTTGTTCTGTGGGGACGCAAGTTCATGCCCGTCATTGGGATTTCATTGATGTAGCTGGCAGGGTATTGTGTAACTGGGAGATGACCAGCAGGTGCGACTGTGCCAGTAAGAATGTCAAACAAAGCTTGTCCTCTGTCATATCCGTTCCAACCCCTATCAGATACCTCCAACTTCCTCCGTCCCTTCTCTGAGATCATTCTTCTCACACTCCTTGAGCCCCTCCCTTGGAATTCATCTCCAGACTTCAATCACCCTGGACTTCCATTGGAGATCCTTATCTCCTATTGTTTGTACCTCAGACATACAATATCCTACCTTCACCTATCTCCTTTTGTCTTTCCCCTTGTGCCTCCCTCTCCATTCTCCATTTCTAGGGTCTCTGTGCCTACATCCATAGCCTCTCCAGGGTCTCTATTCCTCTGAACATCACCTCTCCATTTTCACTCCTTCCCTTGTTCTCTTTCTGATCTCCGATCCACTACTCTTAGTGTATAAGTCTGACCTCTGTACCCTTTTGTATTATTACGAAAATTGTTTGTCTCCCTCATTAATAAGATCCTGCCTTCTCTGCATCTTGCTTCCTCTCTATGACTCCTCCTTCCACCTCGGACTTATGACCCTCTGAAATATGAGGACCTGAGCCTGGCAAGGGCATGACACATAAGTCCTGCGCCCATGTCCTCCCCCCTCCTTCTTTCGTCCCTCCTATCTCCAAGCCTCCATCCTCCATCCTCCTCCTTCATCCTTTGGTGTACCTTCCCTGTTCTCCTTTGGTGTACCTCCTCCATCCTCCTTCCATCCTCCTTTCATCCTCCTCCTCTGTCCTCCTCCCTTCACCCGTTGGACCTCCATTCCTCCATCCTCCTCCCTTCACCTGTTGGACCTCCATTCCTCCGTTCCACATCCCTCCGGACTTTGGTCCAACTCCTATGTTCCACCTCTGTACCTCTGCCCTTATGATCTCCAACTGGACTTCGTCCCTTCGAGTTGTAAGAACCTCTGACCCTCCAGAACTCCTCCAGAGCAAGGTCCAGAGGAAGTAGGGATCTTGACATCCTCCACTCTGACCCAGATATCTGCCCCATACAATTGTGTTGACCTGGCAATATGACATTAGTTCATGAACTTAGCCATCAGGGATGGATAATCACAGATGCATTGCCCTTCAATGCTGTGTCATCTACTTGTCTGCCACCAAACTGGGCGACAACAAGGGGCTTTCCAACAGCCTGGAGCTCAGCGATCAAATTGAGTTGGTTATCCAGCCAAGTAATGTCAAGGTGGTCATTGGCTTCATCTTCAACCAACAGGTCAATGCCTCCAGCATAGATGACAGCATCTGCCACCTTAGCAGCCACAACAGCAGCTGCAAAGCTGTCCATTGTAAAGATGCTAAGAAGTCCTGCAGAGGTCAGAGACATGGACTAGCTTAGAAAGTGAAGGCGAGTATGACTCATTCCAGGGGAGTACCAGGGAGTGCTGAAAGACTATGGGGCAGGTCAGAGTATCCTAAGGATGTCAAGGAAAACAATCTGGAAGGTAGTCCGGAATTTTTGGGAAACAGATAGAAGACAGTCTGGAGGTCAGGAGAAGTCCGGAAATATGAGGAACAACGTTAAGAATGATAGGGAACAATAGCAGACACACAGTGTTGTTCTTACAGGAATTAGATGCTGGATTTGCTAGGGGAAAATCCTATGCTATCAATCCTCCAGGCCCAATCTAGTTATAAGCTGGTGATAGGACAACTCTACCTACCAGATCAAACAAAAGAAATTAAAGAAATTAACTACTAAGTGAGTGAAAAACTTAACTAATTGAATCCCTGGTTGTTCTTCCTTTCCTGATTATTAATCAAGGTAAAGGGGTTGGCTTTGATCCTAGCTATTATAGGTTCTAAAGGTATAAGGAATTTCTAGACTATTCCTAATGATAAAGGCTAAAGAGTTACTAGATGTATCTAGCTAAAGAAGTGTAAGGATTTGTACTCTAAGTTGTGAGGTAATCCTAAGACTAGCTATGTTGCTGTTCAAGGTGTGAATATACTACTGTATATAGTATTATTCAGGGGTGAGAGTATGAGTTGTTTGG
>JBBPRQ010000757.1:0-15760 GCA_038093095.1 Boletus insuetus | reverse complement strand
GGGTACCTTGTGGGGGCGTCCACACAAGGGTCAAGGGGACTGGGCTGAGACCAGTAGTTCAAGGGTTCAAGGGGACTGGGCTGAGACCAGTAGTTCAAGGGTTCAAGGGGGCTGGGCTGAAACCAGCGGAGGGCGAGGCAAGAGCAAATAGATTGTACACAGTACAAGAAGACAAAGGAGCTCAAGCGTGGGGAAACACTAGAGCAATATCTACGACTTATATATGTTGGATATACAAGCATTGAGGGCAGGCATAGAAAAGAATAGAAACGGGTGGAAGAAATGATGACTAAGTAAATGGAGACCGTCGGGACGCTGACAGGAGGAACACGTGAGAGGAATGTGTCATCATAAAGAAAGGAAAGATAAGTCCATGGAGAGTAAACGAGATGCGTCGTTGATACACAACGAGAAAGAAAAGAGAGAATCGTAACATTACCCCCGTACTAGATCTGAAACACCGTTGAAAGACCTTAGTACAGACTCGAATACGAACAGCCGGGAGACCCAGTTATGTTGGCGTATCCCTCGTCATCGATAACGTCATCCAATTCTGGAGACGGTGCAGAACATCTGGGGGAAGCAGACCTCCTAGGGGGAGGAATGGGAAGACCTCGTCCAGAGCCAGAAGAGCGGCGAGAACGGGAAGAGCGAGAAGACCGAGTAGTGCCAGATGAGGAAGAAGATCCTCGATGAGGGGTTCTGAAAGAATCAGGAACTGGAGTACCTCGAGTACGACCAGAGATGTGAGATGCCAACGTTCTTTGGGGATGAGGAGATCTGGCGGCAGATAATCTGTCGAGGAGGACAGGGCGGCGAGTAGTGATTGGACAGTTAGCCTGGCTATGTCCGGGAGCCCATTGGCGACATCCCATGACGGGACATTGATAGACTGGGCAATTGTGATGAACATGTCCTAAGCGGTGGCACTGGTAACAAGTTTCGCCATATCTGGGGTTGGAAGGGAGGAGAGGAGTGGCATGGAGGGCACCGTAAAATGGTCTACTTTGATAATTGTAAGTTCGCTTGGCCTCGACTATGGCATGTAGTTCTTCAGGAGAGAGAGCGGAAGAGGAAGCCGACGGGGTTGATAGAGGTTGCGCAGAATGGTAAGAGGAAGAGGACAACGATTCGTCCACACTGCGCTGTAACGGGTAAATCCCAGCGTTGGCGATCCTAGAGGTGGTGAGTTCTACAGTATATCGATCTATGTCTTCGAGAAATTCCCCGAAGTCCATCTGGTACATCACTTGATGGAGTTCGCGTAAAATGTTCTGCTGGGTGGAGTTCACCCATCCTTGATCTAAGCGATCGGTGGCGAAGGCGGTGATCTCATTGGTGACAAGAGAGAGACGTTGGGTCTGTTGAAAGGCTCTATAGAGAGCGAGGAAGGCAGAGTTCATGTTGAGGTGAGCGTCGATAGGTAAGGCCATGCCGGTGTCACAAATGTAACGTGCAACGCTGTTAGTGTAACGAGGGGAAGGAGTTCCTTCCTTTATGGTGTTGGCAAAAATAGGGATTTCGATGGCAAGGACGGGTCTCGGACTGGGTATGGGAGGAGAAGGGAAGTGGACACGACAAAAGGTTATGGGAGAGGAAGGGACAGGAGCAGCGATAGGCATAGTGATTGATTCTGGAATGGTGGTGGTTCCCGGAATGTCTACGGGATGGAAGGTAACTTGGCGAGTGGCAGGTTCGGGAACGGCGATGGGGTTTGAACCCCAACCAGGTTCAGTGATAGTGAAAGAAGGGGATGAAGTAGTAGAAGCAGTGATGGAAGATTCAGACGAGATGGAGAGTTGTTTGAACGACATGGTGGATGTAAACGAAGAGGGTTAGAGTCGGAAGACGGAGGGGTGAAGCTTTTTATAATCATTGAGAACGGACTTTGAATGATTCAAATTCTGTTCTGGGAGCCAAGAGTCTTCTTCAGCCAAGTATCCTTTCCATCGGATCAGGAACATTCGGTTTTTAGGAGTTCCGCCGTGACATAAGATCCATTCCACTTCATATTCTTCTTCGCCTTTGATAAGGTCTGGTGGTGGCACAGGGAAGTTCTTTCCGTGGGTAAGGTTCTCACGATAAGGAGATAAGAGGGATGCGTGGAAGACCAGGTGGATCTTCTTGTCCCAGGCTTTCGGTAGGCAGAGTTGATACGTGATAGGAGATAAGACCTTGGTGATAACAAAAGGTCCTTCTCGTTTTGGGGTGAATTTGGGGTTAATAACAGAACGGCGGAGGTTTCTGGCTTCTAACCAGACTTTATCTCCAAGGGAGAATGGATGAAGCCTCGATTGTTCCTAGAGGCCATGACTTGTCTAGCGAGTTCATGGGAAGCTAGGGCTTCGTCTCGAGCAGCGGAGAGATCTTTGAGGCGGGTTTCTATGGCGGGAAGGGAAGTTTCGGCAATTACCGAAGGGAGAGCATGAGGTTCATATCCCATCATGAGATAGAACAGAGATTTGCTGGTGACGGAATGGGGTTGGTGATTGTGGGCAAATTCGGCGTGAGAGATTTTGTCAGCCCATGAGGTGGGATTGCTTCTGCAGAAGATGCGGAGATAGGTTTCAACTTCTTGGTTGACATGTTCAGTTTCACCGTCGGATTGTGGGTGGTAAGTGGTGGAGAGGGAGATGTCGTAGTTCAGGAGTCTTCCTAGTTCTCGAGCGAAGGAAGAGGCAAATTGTGGACCTCGGTCAGAGATTATCTTGTCGTAGAGGCTGAAGCGGAGGTAGACTTTGTGGAAAAAGAGAGATGCGACTCCTTCTGCGGTGATGGTCTTCTTTGTGGGGCAAAGAATTACCCCTTTAGTAAGTCCATGGTCCACCACGACTAGAAGGGAATCAAAAGAGGAGGAGATCGGGAGATCGGTGATGAGATTGCAAGACACTTGTTGGAAGGGGCGTGTGCAGGAGGATTTAATGGGGGTGAGCGGCGGTACAGTGGGATGAGTGTTTGACTTGTTTTGTTGGCACGTGGAGCAGCCTTCCATGTATTTATGGACGAATTGGGCCAAGCCAGGCCACCAGAATTCCGCGGAGACAAGCTGACGGGTTTTAAGAAATCCCAGGTGACCTGTGGTTTCATGGTCATGGCAATGCTCGAGGATAGAGCAGCGGAGAGATTCACCGGGAGAAACGTAAACTCTTCCTTTGTAGGTGAGGATGCCTTCAGAATACTGCCAGTCAGAGAGGTGGGAGCGGAAAGCAGGAGGAATAGTGTGACAAATAACAACAGTTCCAACAGTTCCGTGTTCCGATCCTGGAACCCCTATTCCGGAACCACTTCCAGAATGTTCCCGCGCCTTCCGATCTCGGAACCCCTATTCCGGAACCACTTCCGGAATGTTCCCACGCCTTCTGGACTTGGAACCACTGGAACCACTTCCGGAACTTCCTCGGAAAGCACGGAAGCACCGGAAGTACTACATCTCATTCACTTAATCCTTATAACCTTCTTTCAGGGTTATCACAGCAATATTGTAGGTAACATAATACGAGTGTGCCTTCACCCATAGCATACATATATCCTGTATCTCACTCACAAGCACCTCAGTTGTTTCTGCCCATCTTAGGCAGCGGCTGAGATGAGTTACTTTTACTTACTAGTTTTATCCCTAACTAATGTACTATAGTATTGGGCAATTCCTGCCCTCTCTCAGACTTTGTTAGAAAGGGATAGAAATGGATGGAAGGAATGATGACTAAGTAAGTAGATGCCAGTGGGATGCCAATGGGATAAACATGGGTGAGGAGTGTTCCATCATAGAAGAAAGAAAAGTAAGTCTGCAGAGAGTAGACAAGACACGTATTGGTACAAAAACAAGATAAGAAAAGAATTGTAACATTACCCCTATACTAGATCTGAGACACCGTTGAAAGACCTTTAGCATAAACTTGAGTAGGAGTAGCCTGGGGATTCAGTTATGTTGGAATATCCAATATTGTCAATAATGTCATCCAACTCTGGAGATGGGGTAGAATGTCTGGGGAAGCTGACCTCCTAGGGGGAGGAACAGGAAGGCCTTGTCCAGAGGTTGAGGAGCAGTGGGAGTGAGTAGAATGAGAAGACCGAGAGGTGCCAGAGGAAGAAGAAGATCCTCGTCGAGGGGATCTAAAAGAATCAGGTGCTGGAGTACCTCGAGCACCACCAGAGATGCGGGATACCAAAGTTCCTTGGGGATGAGGAGATCTAGTGGAAGACAACCTGTCAAGGAGGACAGGGTGGCGAGTGGCGATAGGACAATTAGCCTGGCTATGTCCAGGGGCCCATTGACGGCATCCCATGACGGGACATTGATAAACTGTGCAGTTGTGATGGATATGTCCTAGGCAGTGGCATTGGTAGCAGGCTTTGCTATATCTGGGGGAGAAGGGGAGGAGAGGAGTGGTACGAAGGGCACCATAGAATGATCTACTCTGGTAGTTATAAGTTTGCTCAGCCTCGACTATGGCGTTTAATTCTTTAGGAGAGAGAGTGGAAGAGGAAGCTGATGGGGTAGATGGAGATTGCGTGAAATGGTAAGAGGAGGAGGAGGATGACTCATCCACAGTGCACTGTAATGGATAAACCCCGGTATTGGCAATCCTGGAGGTGGCAAGTTCCACAGTGTATCGGTCTATATTCTGGAGAAATTCCCTGAAGTCCATCTGGTACATGACTTGATGGAGTTCACATAAGATGTTCTGCCGTGTGGAGTTTACCCACCTTTGATCTAAATGATCGGTGGCAAAGGCAGTGATGTTGTTGGTGATGAGGGAGAGACGCTGGGTCTGCTAGAAGGCTTTATAGAGAGTGAGGAAGGCAGAGTTCATATCAAGATGAGCATTGATGGGTAAGGCCATGCCAGTGTCACAAATGTAACGGATGACGCTGTTAACGTAATGAGAAGAAGGAGTTCCTTCCTTGATGGCATTGGCAAAGATGGGGATTTCGACAGCGAGGACGGGTCTAGGACTAGGTACGGGAGGAGAGGGGAAGTGAACATGATGGAAAACTATCAGAGAAGAAGGAACTGGAGCAGCGATATGAGTAGGCAAAGTAATAGGTTTGGGAATGGTAGTGGTTCCAGGAATGTCGACAGGATTGTATGTGGTGAAATGGACATTGGGCTCAGGGATGGTGATAGGGTTAGAACCCCATCCTGGTTCAGCTATAGTGGAAGAGGGAGACAATGTAGTAGAAGTGGTGACAGAAGATTTGGACGAGATGGAGAGTTGTTGGAATGACATGGTGGATGAGGATGAAGAGGGTTAGAGTTGGAAAACAGAAGGGCAAAGCTTTTTATAATCGTTGAGAATGGACTTTGAATGTTTCAAGTTCTGTTCTGGGAGCCAGGAGTCTTCTTTGGCCGAGTATCCTTTCCATCGGATCAGGAACATTCAGTTTTTAGGAGTTCCACAGTGGCGTAAGATCCGTTCCACTTCATATTCTTCTTCATCTTTGATAAGGTCAGGTGGTGGCGCAGGGAAGTTCTTTTTGTGGATAGAGTTTTCATGATAAGGAGATAAGAGGGAGGCATGGAAGACCAGGTGGATCTTCTTGTTCCAGGCTTTTGGTAAACAGAGTTGATAAGTGATAGGAGATAAGACCTTGGTAATAATGAAGGGTCCTTCTCATTTGGGGGCGAATTCAAGGTTGATAACGGAGCGATGGAGGTTTCTGGCTTCTAACCAGACTTTGTCTCCAAGGGAGAATGGGACAAAGCCTTGATTGTTCCTAGAGGCCATGACTTGTCTAGCAAGTTCATGGGAGGCTAGGGCTTCATCTCAGGCAGCGGAGAGATCCTTGAGACAGGTTTCTATGGCAGGAAGGGAAGTTTCGGCAATTACCGAAGGGAGTGCACGGGGTTCATATCCCATCATGAGATAGAATGGGGATTTGCTGGTAACGGAACGGGGGCAGTGATTGTGGGCAAATTTGGTGTGAGAGATTTTGTCAGCCCATGAAGTGGGATTGCTTCCACAGAAGATGCAGAGATAAGTTTCAACTTCTTGGTTGACACATTCAGTTTCTCTGTCGGATTGTGGGTGATAAGCAGTGGAGAGGGAGATGTTGTAGTTCAGGAGTCTACCTAATTCTCAAGCGAAGGAAGAGGCAAACTGTGGACCTTGGTCAGAGATGATCTTGTCAAAGAGACCGAAGCAGAGGTAGACTTTGTGGAAAAAGAGGGATGCAACTCCTTCTGCGGTGATGGTCTTCTTCGTGGGACAAAGAATTACCCCCTTAGTAAGTCCGTGGTCCACCATGACTAAAAGGGAATCAAAAGAGGAGGAAATCAGGAGATCAGTGATGAGATTGCAGGAAACCTGCTGAAAGGGGCGTGTAGAGGAAGATTTAATGGAAGTGAGTGGCGGTACGGTGGAATGAGTGTTCAACTTGTTTTGCTGGCACATGGAGCAGCCTTCTACATATTTACAGACAAATTAGGTGAGGCCAGACCACCAGAATTCAGTGGAGACGAGTTGTCGGATCTTTAGAAATCCCAGGTGGCCAGCAGTTTCATGGTTGTGGCAACATTCTAGGATAGAGTGGCGAAGAGATTCATTGGGTGGAACATAAACTCATCCTTTATAAGTGAGGATGCCTTCAGAGTATTGCCAGTCTGAGAGGCAGGAGCGGAAGGCAGGAGGGATAGTGCCATCAAGTGATTGTAGGGCTTGGAGAACTAAGGGGTTGGAGGTGGAGTGGGAAGCGATGTGATGTGCCAGGGTGGAGTCGATTAATTGAACAAACATGGAGGGAGGGAGCAGGGTAGTTCCTTGATTGTCATCGGATACAGAGGGGAGCATATCACACCAGCGTGAGAGGGCGTCAGGCCCAGAAAGAAGGGAACCAGGTACATGGATCATTTTGAGATCAAAATCGGCAAGGTCTAGAAGCCAACAGGCTTGGCGACAGTTAAGATCCTTAGGTTGCCTAAAATAGATAAGGTTCTTGTGGTCGGTGAAGACCTGGATAGGGAAAGAGGTGCCATGGAGATAGTGGTGCCATGCCTTAAGAGCAAAGGGTTTGGAATGATCTGGGAGTCAAAGAACGGGTTCAGCAAGGAAAAGTTCTTTGAGATGGGAGAAGCAGTGGTCACATTTGTCAGACCATCTCCAGGGTTGGTTTTTTTTGGTAAGATCAATAAGGGATCTAGCGACGGTTGAGTAATCTGGGATAAAACATCAATAGAAGTTGGCAAATCCAAGGAAGGAGCGGACTTCCTTTGGAGTAGAAGGAACAGGCCATTTGGAAATACCATCTAGCTTCATGGGGTCCATAGCGATGCAACCGGGTTCTACAATCATTCCAAGGTATTCCACTGTGTTAGTGGCAAACTGGCACTTTTCCAGTTTTAAGTGAAGGTCAAGTTCTTGCATGTGCTAGAGAACTCATTTGGTTCGTTTGGTATGGATGGCTTCATTGGGAGAGAAGATAAGGAGGTTGTCCATATAGATGATGAGCCATCCTTCCACAATCATGTCTCTAAAGGAGTCATTCATGAAGCGTTGGAACATGGCAGGGGAGTTAGTGAGTCCGAAGAACATCATGAGAGGTTCGAAGAGTCCTTTATGGGTGATGAAGACAGCTTTCCATTGGTGTCCATCTTTGATACGGACATTGTTGTAGTCCCATTGGACGTCAAACTTAGTGAAGACCTTGGCGTCCTTGAGTTTGTCAACGAGGTTGGAAATTAGTGGAAGAGGGTAAGCATCCCGAACAGTATGCTTGTTGAGGTATCAATAGTCTTGGCAAATGCATAATTTGCCATCCTTTTTTTTTACAAAGAAGAAGGAAGAGGCTTGGGGAGAATTCGAGGGGTGAATCTTTCCGGCTGCAATATTTTCATCAAGAAAGTCTTCTGTGGCTTTCTGTTTGGCGGGAGAGAGAGGGTAGACTTTTCCAATTTTCGGGGAGAAGGAATCGTTGAGATTGATTTCATGATCATATGGACAAGAGGGAGGGAGATGATCAGTAGCCTCTTTGGAAAAGACGGAGGTGTAATCGGAGTACTTGGGGGGTAAGGTAACTTTGGCTTTGGCTTTTTCGGTGGCAGCAGCGAGTTCGGTGGCAGTAGTCAGTTCGGTGGCAGTAGTCAGTTTAGCAATGACTGGGGAGTTGTTCGGGAGGTATCTGGATCCACATTGAATGATGTGGTGGATAGCATAGTTTTGTTGAGCACAATGCATGTATTGTATCTTGGTTTCTTGTCCGACATATTCATAGAGTCTTTCATTGAAGACAGAGTCGACGTTAATATGGCATGGAGGTTGAGAAGAGGCTTTGGAAAAGGAGCCATCATGTCGTTTTTGATCAGTGACATGAGTTTGGTAGAGGTCGGAGGATTGATCAGAAGTTTCGGGGATGGAGAGGGTTTGAGTTGACCAATTGATGGAGGGATTCATGGCTTTAAGCCAGGGGAGTCCAAGGATAGCATTTTTGCATCCACAGTTCATGAAATAGAAGAGAACTTTGTGGGCAATGCCTTTGATGTTAATGAAGAGGAGGCAGGTATATCGGATGTCGCCTTTCTGGTTGGCAGATTGGTCAATGTTTCATACGCAGATGGGGACATCAAGTTTTATGGTGGGAAGTCTATGTTTTCAAACAAACTGCCAGTCAATGCAGTTGATATCTGTGCCACTGTTGATCAGGGCAGTGGTGTTGACAACTTTCATAGTATGCGAAGGATCAATGAGTTGAATGGGGATTCTCATAGATCTAGAGGATTTCGATACTAGTACAGGAGCAACAGTAGCAGGAGGGACTCGTGTCGACTGAGACCTCCTCTTCAAAAATCCTGGGAGGGGCAGGAGAATGACACCTTTCTAACAGTGGTTTCATCGTCATCATCCTCAATCTCCTGGAGCTGAGGGAGTTCTTCTTCAACCTTCCAAACCTTTCATTTAGTGGAGGGGAAAGTAGGACATTCATTGGATCTATGGCCAGTCTTGCGGCAGCGGAAGCAACATCCTTCTTTGATGCAGTGTTGGCGTTCTTCGGGAGTTATCTTTGAGAGTCAGATGGTGTCAATGTCCATGGCATTGGGGTCTTTTTCCTTTCGGAAGGAGGTGGAAGGAGCAATATATGGAAGAGGGGTATTCTTTCCTCAATGAGCAACTTCATCAGCATGGTCAAATTGAGCTTGGAACTTCTGTGCCTTGGAGATCCATTCAGTGATCTTGTCAGGAACAGTATCCATGGAAAAGATTCAGCGCATCAAGCCAGTGGGGATAGCAGAGTAAAAATATCTGATGAGAACTTGGTCATTGGTGATTTCAGAGATGGCAGCATGGTTGGAAAATTGGACAATGTAGGAGTCTAAGGATGGTTCCCATTTACCATTCTTCTGCTTGACCATTTTGGTGGTCATGAGCCAGGCAAGGGAGTTGCCTTTGATGTCAGCATGTTTGAACGAGGCAGTGAACTTAGTGATAAAATCCACATAGGTTCTGAGGGAGATGGTGGCGCCAGCAGTGAGCTTGGCAATTGTAATGTGCAGCGCAGTTAGTGACGAGTGGAGTGTGAAGTTACCTTGGCCTGAATGAGGTTCAACGAGTGGAGGGCAAGGTAATGAGTAGAGGGGCCTGCTAGGGCAATGTCTACCACAGTCTATCTCAGAAGACGAACTGAGACTCGAGGTGGGCTCGACGGGTCTCCGATATCCAGGTGCTAGCCGCTGGAGCTCTTGGGAAGTATCACTAGAACTATGCTGATATTGCATAGAACTAGCTTAGGGAAATACAGGATAAAAGTACAGAGTATATATACGGTAGGCCCCTGGTCTGTGCGAGTAAGGTAATGATATAAAAGGAAAAAGGAGGCGGGAGTCCGAAGGACGACCATACTCCATATAGTCCATCCCGATAATGCAGAACTGCGGGATGTGGCAGTGTGATCTAAAAGAGGAACACCGTGCAGGCAGAAGTCCAAAGGAATCTTGTATGGAAGCAGAATGAAAGGAAGATGCTAAATATAGAGTGGAGGCGGGGCGCCGTGTGAGTATGTAAGCAATAGATATAAAAGGAGAAACTATCTGAAGGACGACTCCAGTACAAATACAACTCCATAGAGTAAGAGATAAAGTCTAGAGAGAAACAAGTAAAGCAGCACAGCTGCCCAAGCGTAGTGAATAAGGAAAAAGTGTACCCCCCTAGTAGACCATAACAGCAATAGTGGCTTGTCTAAAGGTGGTTGCCCATGTGGCAGCGGTACCTTTGGTCATGTAGGAAAGGGCGAAAGCGACCTTCTTGTTGTCTGTGTTATAAACGTCCTCATTGACGAGGAGGTAGGTGACAACTGAGCTCAACCATTGGTTGGCTTTTTCATAGGATCCATCATAGGGTTTGGGGGTTCCGAGGCAGAGTTCAGTGGATTGCGTAGTGGACATTGGTGGTGGGGAGAAAGGTCTTGGGTTTATTGACAATAGAGGGCTAGGAGGAGTTCGTCCAAGGGAAATGTTACCAAAAGATGGGGGTTGTCGAGCTGTGGGAGTGGGAGATGGAGGAGTGGGGACATGAGGGATGGAGAGGAATGATGAGAAGTTATGGGAAAGATCTAATTCTGCTGCTTGTTCAGTGTCAGATAGGATCGGTACATTAGGGTCTGGAGAGCCATTCTGAGGTTCTTTGTCAGGGGAATCAGAGAGTTCAGAGTCTGGGGATTCAGAGGGAGGGGGTTGTCGGGAAAGTCCCCAAATGGAACGAGGGAGTCTTGGTGGTTGCAAAATTTTGGCAGCTTACAATGGTGGTAGCTGGCAAGGCACGCTTGAGCTTTTGTTACGCTTGGTCCGGATAGAAATGAGCATAGCCTTTGAGTGGTCAAGAGACAAGAGTGTTGAGTCTAAAGTACGACGAGGACTTATAGAACTAAGGATCGAAGGTCAAGGATACTTGTGGGGGCATCCACACAAGGGTCAAGGGGGACTGGGCTAAGACCAGTGGTTCAAGGGTTCAAGGGAGCTGGGCTGGAACCAGTGGAGAGCAAAGCAAGAGCTTTAGATTGTACAAGGTAAGAGAAGACAAAGAAGCTCAAGCGTGGGGAAATGCCAGAGCAGTATCTATGACTTATATATGTTGGGTATATAAGTGTTGAGGGTAGGCATAGAAAGGGATAGAAAGGAATGGAAGGAATGATGACTAAGTAAGTAGATGCTGTCAGGACACTGGCAGGATAAACACGGGTGAGGAGTGTGTCATCATAGAAGAAAGAAAAGTAAGTCCACGGAGAGTAGATGAGATGCATATTGGTACAAAACAAACAAGATAAGAAAAGAATCATAACAATTCACCCATGGAAAGGTCTTCAAGCCTGTAAAGTATGTCTCAACAATCACCTGTCCAAGACTCCACACCAATGAAACTGCTCAGTGCTCGGAATTAAGGCTGTGGTGGAAAGCCACTGGCAGGGATCGAGAGTGGAAGGTGAGCACAATGTCGTCCTTCTCTGTGGATTTGAGTGGGGCAGTATCTGGAGATTGGAGTGTTGACAATCCTCCAACATCTGTTGGTCACTGATCAGGCATTGACAGAATATACCCCAGGCAAGTCTTTGTAACAGGCGTGAGAGTGTTGATCAAGGCAAGGCCCCAGGAAGGTCCTATTACAGACAAAGACAGATCTAGCAAGCTACATAGTTTTGAGGCCGGACGCTCACATTGGAATTTGAGTGATTATGCGTGAAGTTGGGCAACATGTACTGGCGTGGCACTATGATTATACATATAGTACAGTGTATACATCACACTGAAAATTATGTCATTTGCTTGCATTGACACTGGAAATCAGTGTCACCGGCATGGAAGGGAATGAAAATAAGTGTCTAGCATCTGTCACTGAAAAGACACGTCCTGGACATCAGTGGCGTGGACACTGATTCCTCGCACATCAGCATCCAGGATGCTGATAAGTAATGCTTTCACTATTTATAGTGAAACATCTAATACCTCACACTAATGCAGCAAAGGTGATAAGTCGGTCAAGAACAATATTCACAGTCGAGATCGAGCAAGTATTGACACCATCCCCGAGAATTACATGATCCATGTTGCAAAGAACAATCAATGCATCACATTGGGTTGTTGCAGCATTGAAGGTGATGACCGGTCTGTGATGAAGCATGGAGCTGAGAAAAATCCCTTGAAAGGAGGAACCACTTGAAACCAGGAATCTATTTATCCCATCCAACTGTGAGTGTATGGAGCCAGATTCCTGCTGCAACATTTGTGTTGCATGATGGACTGCACCATCAGTCGATTCCGAGAAGGTCAACAATGATTTTTGGCGAGCAGCACCAGGATCATCTTGTTGGAGCACAGCAACTGTACAGAGTAAGTAAACAATACAGTTGATTACAGACAGTATGTGGTGGAATGAAATATTGGGGCTCACCTCCAATCGAGCGTATGCAACATCCACAAGCCACGCAACATCCACTGACTCTGCACTGTTGTCCTCATAATGCCTGTCATGCATTTCTATTCTTTCTAGGATACCACAAAGACATAGATGTACAGTCAATGCACACTCTTGCAGCCTGAGCTCCCAGAGTGTTCTCATCAAAACTTGACCTCAGACCTCTTCAAGATGCCGGCTTCAGTAGCTATGATTTCTGCAACCTCTATCAGTTGTGGTATATCCTGTTGTGTAATCAGTCACTTACGGAATGCAAGATGGAAGCTGTGAAAGCATGCCATCTGGAAATCACCTTTATAGACAAGGGCACGTCAGAAATGTGAGACTACATGCAAGATTGGTGTGTGACAACGTACCAATGGTGAACCATAGACCTTCATGTCCACTGTCCCTATAAATGCTATTCATGTCCCCTTCCTTCATGAGGCCCCACACCTTGTTCACCTTGTTGGCGACTTCAGGTCCACAGAGTTCATGCATGCTGTTGCATTGGTCTCCATATCTTCAAAAAGTATAAGATATGCCCCAGATCAGGATTGACATGTACTGAAAAAAGGCAGGAGTACTTACCTGGTTGCAAAGACCATGACATCTGCTTTGAGCTCTGTCCCATCCACGAACATGACTCCTTTCTCCATGAAATGCTCAATCACACTCCTGCTCTTGAGTTTAATATCACCATTGATGACATGTTTGGTTGTACCAGCATCTATCGACAAAGAGGGTAAGAACATTGCATCCATCATCTTCGACAGACTTACCAACGTAGTATCCACCCCCTTTCGAGTATAGAAGGTGGATGAGACCTGCCTCATATGGTCCAAGATTTGTCTTGAACCCTACTCTAGCAAGACCATCTAAAACCTCTCTTTATGTGGGGGTTGTTGTTAATGCACACCTTGTAGAAAATTGAGGTTCTACACTCACTTGTTGGTGGTTTGTGTGCTGTGGGGTACAATGCATTGACGGATGCGTTTCACCAGTGGATATGGTAGACTAGTGTGGTAGACATCTGCAATATCGATTGGAATGGTATCATTGAAGAGCACTTTCAAATCGTGGCCATCAAAGGGTGCAATTTACAGGACAGGACAAAGTGCCACACCACCAAACATTCCCTTGATCGCTTCAATGGACATGATGTGCGTAGAGGAACACTGGCAGCTATGGAGGCAAAACATCAGCCAGAATGCACTGTTAAATCCAGTGGACATGACCTACATTGTGACATCAATGCCATGGTTGAAAAAGTCTTGGGCAATGTCGTGAACTTTAGCCTTTATTAGACGAGATACCCCCTGATGCCATGCCTGACATACCAGAAGTGCCAGTACCAATGACAACTGCCTTTTTTCCAATGTAGTATGCTGCAGAGTAGAATTCCGAAGAGTGGAGCATTTCATCCTTGAAGTCCTCCTGCAAAACAAATGTCAAGTAAAATACCTTGGAAGTCAAGTTCACAAACTTATTTACCTTTCCTGGAATATCCGGCAATACTGGACTGCCTCCAAAGCCGGTCACAAAGACTAGGTGTTTAACCTTGAGAGTTCGAGTGTCCCGTCCTCCTCTATTGATCTCGACAGACCACATCTTCAGGCTATCATTCCATTCTGTCTTGGTAATCACAGACAAAGTCCACATGTTGAGTTCAAGATGTTTAGCGTAAACCCTCCAACCAATCAGCCAGCTAATCCAATCGAATCAATGCTTCAATGAGAATTTCGAGTGTTCTGGGTCGTACCTTTTGAGCTGGACTGTAGACAGGCCAAGTTGGTGGGAATCTAAATGGGTTGTGGTAAAAAAAACCACATCTCACTGATCATGACTCACGGTAGATACGCCATTTGACTCTGCCAGACGGGGGTATGTAGGGCTAATGTTTTGTAGTGATCCCTCCACTAACTCCACATGAGCCTCCCAGTCATAGTCCATCAGAACACTGCAGCAACCCATGTTATCACCAACATGCACTTTCTTCTCGACGATGAGGTGTAGAACACTGTAGTATTTCAACCTCACTGCAATTTCAAGGCCATTGTGGCCAGCACCAATCACAAGCATGATTGGATCACCATTGGCAAGTTCCACCTCTCAGCATTGTCTCTCTTCCCAAGTGCCGTGTTCAGCAACATGTCAATAGAGAGGACCAATCTATAGTCCGGATCAGCACAATAGGATTGACTCAAGTATGTACACTGTACCTGCTTGGGAAAATCATTGAGGGATTGCAAGCAGGTATAGAGTGAATACGCCTTCCACCTCAAGCTGGGTATAGGGACTAGGTGACAAATGGCTGTACCATGTCCAACCTTGGTATCAAATTCAAAGGAGAGCCTCAACAAGACCAGATCAGGGAAAAACCTCAAAAGCTGTGGGGCAAGAAATGGCTCATGGGAGAGCCGTAGATTGATGAAACTGGTAGACGTGAGGCGATGGTCAAGGAGGTTCCTGAGTGCACCTATGCCCTCAATGGTCCTAAAGTCCCAGGTGAATGCCAATGTGTCCTTCCAAAACCCATTCTCAAGAAAGAGATTGAGAATTGCAGCAATGTCAGAAGATGCAACAGTGCTCAAGAATACATTGAACCAAGTTGTTGCAGCCTCTGCAACCTCTGTGGCTGTAGTCATTGTGGGCTCATCTACGCCCAACTGCTGAAGGGTAGGAAGTTGTTGAGGGAAAGGGTTGTCACTCATACTGGGCTGGGATTGTGTGGAATCAGATCTGTCAAACAATGCATCCCCCATATACGAACTTTGATCATGGCTAGAGCGCTGATTGGATGTGTCATTGATTTATAAATTCATTGGAAATTACTAACAAACATACAAGAGCTTGCTCCGTGTGACAGTGATCGCAGGATGCTTAGCATGCCAAGAGAATGACAAAGCTTGACATGCACCTCATTTCTTCAGTTCTGCAATTGTTAGTAAAGCAGCTATGTAGTTGACTTGTGTGATTTGCCTCCACTTGAATGCATTCCAAAGTCAGAACAGAGTGGGTGTAACGACCCTTGGTCTTCAATGTAACGATACCTTATTCCAACTGTACCTTACGAAGGAACTTGATATCGAGCTCGTAGGATATGTGATCCTAGACAACAGAGGTTATAACAATAGTAGGATTGTGCCCTAGTAGGGACTTCAAGTAAAGGGGAAAACTATAGGTATGAACAAGAGGAAAGAACCAGGTGAATAAGACTAAGGACTGTACCACTATAAGTACGACTATATATACCAAGAGAGACCGTGCACAGACCAAGCTATGCTAGAGGCTATACTGACCATAAGTAGTTAATAGTGTGATCACTGGGTACCATGAGGCGATAAGAGAGATAAGAGGGACTTATGCTATAGGCTCTAGAT
>JBBPRQ010000756.1:0-15783 GCA_038093095.1 Boletus insuetus | reverse complement strand
ACCAAGGGACTGATTAGTATGTTCTTTTCCTTTCATGTTGCAGGTGCTCATGGTTGGTAGGTGAGATTGCTCATCATTTCCCTTGGTTTTCTGTGCTCCATGGCTGGTGGAGATCCAACCCGACATACAACGTGGCATTCAGTACTGCTGATCCAGACCAGGACTTTGCAGCACAGGCAGCCATGGCATTCAAGATGCAACCTGATTTCCCGATGGTTGGTGATTCAGCATCGTCCCTACTGCAATTGACAAATTCGTTTCCTGCATCCACAACACCTGGCACCTCCGCCGCCACTGCTGCCACCACTGCCGCCACTGCTGCTTCCACCTCCACTCTCCCCAGTCATGAGGATGTGATCGGAGGGAACGTTGATGCTAATCTGTGGGGCCTCGACAACATAGACCTCAGCAACACGTTCTTTGAAGACCTCGACATGAATTTCAATTTTGCTAGTCCCTCGACCTTCGTTGCCTTGCTATCTGCCGCATCCTCCGCCACCTCGCTACCTGACATGTCGTTCGCCCCCCCACTCACCACATCATTTGCCGCCCCTGTATCTACCATGACATTCGCCACTTCTCTACCTGCCGCGTCATCTGCTGCCCCCATTTCCTCCATCAATCCCACCATCATTTCACTGAACAATGCTGAGGGTTACCGTCCTCCTCGGCCTCCGCCACTTATTCCCAGTCATGCAGAATCCCAGTGCACCAGCCATGCTGCTGTGAACTTCTTCCAATCTGGCAGTCTGTCTGTGCAAACTACTGACAACTCTGACTCTGACGCTGCCGCCGCCACCCTCATTGCAAACCTGAACCTGATGAAGCATAAGACTCCCACACCGGACAACAGTTCTGAAGAAACCGACCCGAAGTTTTGGTTCTCCATGGACCCACCACCGGCACCTCCTCAGGTCTATCTGTTACGATTCTCTCTTTTTCTTTTACTTTGCATCAATGACACGTCTCGTCTTATCTCCATGGACTTATCTTTTCCTTCTTCTATGATGACACATTCCTCTCACGTGTTCCTCCCGTCGGCGTCCCGACGGTCTCCATTTACTTAGTCATCATTTCTTCCATCCGTTTCTACTCTTTTCTATGCCTGCCCTCAACGCTTGTATATCCAACATATATAAGCCGTAGATACTGCTCTGGCATTTCCCCACGCTTGAGCTCCTTTGTCTTCCTGTACTTCGTACAATCTATTTGCTCTTGCCTCACCCTCCGCTGGTTCTAGCCCAGCCCCCCTTGAACCCTTGAACTACTGGTTTCAGCCCAGTCCCCTTGACCCTTGTGTGGACGCCCCCACTGTAACGCTCGCCCATAACGAAGACCCTAATGCTGACACTACTTGAACTTTTGGTACACTTTACTTTCCTAATCATTGCTAATCTATTACAGAAATACCGAACATACTACAACCATTGTCAAAACCCTCATCATGTGACCTTTGTCACATGATCTAGTCACATGCTATCACGTGACCTCAGTCACATGATCTTATCTCTTATCTTGGCTATGCACCTCATGGCGACCACATTGCATTCTTATCGTCGCCTCATGCTTTTCCTCTTGACTCACTTTCCCTTATCAGCCAATAGCATTAATTGCTCTTATCTAGAGCCAATAGCATTAATTGCTCTTATCTAGAGCCTATAGCATAAGTCTCTCTTATCTCTCTTATTGCCTCATGGTACCCAGTGATCATACTATTAACTACTTATGGTCAGTACAGCCTCTAACACAGCTTGGTCTGTGCACGGTCTCTCATAGTATATATAGTCGTACTTCAGTAGTACAAACCTTAGTCTTATTCTCCTGTTCATTTCCCCTTTACTCGAAGTCCCTCATAGGGCACAATCCACTATTGTCATAACCTCTGTTGTCTAGGATCACATATCCTACGAGCTCAATATCAAGCCCCTTCGTAAGGTACAGTTGGGATAAGGTATTGTTACATCGAAGACCAAGGGTCGTAACATAACCTGTGAGGGTCTTGGATGCAGGTATCTATAGGGTATGGGTATGGGCAGTCCTGTCAAGCACCTATACCCTCACCCATACTTGACAGCGGGTTGCTGGTGTCAAAGTCATTATCAATATCTGACAAATCTGAGGTAGAGACTGGCAAGTCCAGAGGTCCAAAGTGGAGTAAGACTAGTGGAGACTGGAGTGGACTGGAACTCAGTTGATGCCAATGGGGACAGAACAACTTTATTTACCTAGCAGAGACCAGAGTGGACTGGAGCTATGGCTATAAGTACAGAAGTAATTACTAAGTGTGAATGGCTTACCTCAGTTGATGCCAATGGGGACAGAATGACTGAGGTGCTATGATATGAAAAGGAAGGATTTATATGGTGTATGGTAAAGAAACACTCATAC
This sequence comes from Boletus insuetus, assembly GCA_038093095.1. Classification (NCBI taxonomy): domain Eukaryota; kingdom Fungi; phylum Basidiomycota; class Agaricomycetes; order Boletales; family Boletaceae; genus Boletus; species Boletus insuetus. Next base: position 13,395 of record JBBPRQ010000756.1, on the reverse strand, counting down.
CTCAATTTGTAGAGTAAGTGTAAGTGTCACGCCACACAATATAGTGATACATACATACTCTGGAGTTTTGGATGTTTGAACTCCAGAGGTGGAACAAGTCAGTTATGAGTCTCCATGTCCAGAGTGTCTGGAGGGATTTCCAGACTTTGGACTTGGTGATATTTTATCACTTCCACTCAAGTGTAGCCTTAATTCCATTTCCTGAACAAACTTCCAAAGTGGTTCATTTGCAAGAGGCTTTTGTGAGTATGTCTGCCACCATGTTCTTGGTGGAGATATACCAGACTGTCGCTTCTTCTTTTCCAACTATTTCATCCCAAATAAAGTGGTATTTCCATTGGATGTGTTTTGTCTGAGCTCGGAATTGTGGGTCACAGCATAGGATAATTGCTACTTGATTATCACAGAACAACTCCATGGGTCCTTTTTGAGAATGTTCAATTTCATCAAAGATAGTCTGGAGCCAGGCCACATGTTGTCTGGCATTGCTAAGTCCGATGTACTCCAATTCTGTAGTAGAGAGTGCTATCATACTCTGCTGTTTGCTAGACCAGGAGATGGCTCCATGGTTGTTGATGAAGACAAAACTGGATGTAGAATGGGAGTTGTCTGGATTCTGAGACCATCCAGTGTCAGAGTATTTGTGGAAGGAGAGCTCCATTCCATTAAAACAGGGTTCCATGTCTTTTGTAGCTTGGATATATCAGAGCACACATTTTGCTACCTTCCAATGGACATGTTTGGGTTTCACACTGAAATGGCTAAGTGCAACTATGGAGTAGGTGATGTCTGGGCATGTTCCAAGCATAAGATATATTAGTGACCTCATGACTATGAGGTAGGAAACCTCTTTTTTTTTGATGATTACTGTATCAGCCAATTGAATTTATTGGGCCATGTGACACATGACAGGGTTGATGAAAAAAGTAGTTCATCAATGCTGGGGATAACATGTGACAATGAATGGATTTTGTCAGAGGAATGGAGAGCACAGGAATGAAATGTAGATGTTGGTCTAAAATTTTTCGATTCACTACTACAACATTCATCTCTAAGTTGACCAGAAATTGATGCTAGATTCATGTCAATATATTCCTATAGACTAATTCATCATTCCCTATAGTGACACATGACAACTAACATTTTCCATCTTGTCAACTAACCTTGTGACGCATAACAGATGAATTCAATGGGCTAGTATAGTATCTCTGGTATGGTTCAGTCATCATCCAGGTCAGTTGCAGGCAGTTGGGAGTTGTGCGCTATAGGAGTCCATGCTGGTTTACAGGTGGACTTCTGGTGTGTGTTAGTACTGTTCGTGAGTACTGTAATTGAGATAGGGAGATGGTCTGGAGTTTTTGATCCCATTTGAGTTCAATTCTGAGTATGAACTTTGCTTCTCTGAGGTCTTGCATTTTAAAGGCAGCAGAGAGTTTGGCTTTTACAGAGTTCATAAACTTTCAGATAGTGGCAGCTAAGAGGAGGTCATCGACATATATGACTAGGAAACAGAGTTGGCCATTCTTTCAGAATACATACAGGCATATCTCTGCATCTAGACGGAAGAATCCAAGTTCTCTGAGGTTGTGGTCTAGGGTTTTGTTTCAAGTCTGGCCTGTCTGTTTTAGTCCATACAGTGACTGTTGGAGTTTCCAGCAATATCTGGGTTGGATTGGGATATCTATTGGAGGTGATATATATAAGTTCTTTTGTAATTCTCTATTTAGATATGCTGTGGACACATCCATTTGGTCCAACTCTAGGTCATGTTTGGCAGCTAGTGCAATTAGGGTTTGGATGGAGTCAAGATTTGTAACCAGAGCAAAAACCTCCTGATAATCAACTCCTTTCTTGTATGAAGCCACATACAATGATCTGGAGTTTGTAGCATTCCACATTTCCGGTCTGGTCCCATTTGATTTGGAACACAGGCTTGGAAGTGATCAGAGTTACTCCTTCTGGAATGAGTACTGTTTCATAGACATTGTTGGAGCTGAGGCTTAGAAGTTCCTCTTCTAAGGCAGATTTCCACAGCTCTGTGTTCAGACTGGAGAAAGCTTTCTTTAGAGTGTTCAGAAGTGGTTGTTCTGAGGATGAGTTTGCAGATCCAGTGAATATGAAATCTTCTATGAAGGCTGTAAATGTGTCAGGGATTTCTGGATCATCATCTGGGGGCTCTGCAGGTTGTTCCAGGATATATGGAGGTTCCTCCTTGTGGTTTGCTTGTTGTTCAGCTTCCTCCTGTATGGCATGGTCATACTCTTTGTTTTTATTTGCCACTTGCCATTGTTGGTTACTTCATTGTATGGGTGGCGGAGTAGGAGATACAACTGGAATAGCAGCTGAAGGGAGAAGTGGAGCTGGAGCAGGAGGTGCAACTGGAATGGCAGCCGGAGGAGGGAGCAGAGCAGGTCCAGGATCAGGAGCAGGAGCAAGGACTTCATGTAATTGGAGTTGGTTCAGGTGTTCAGTGAGTTCCTCAATTCCAGAATTGTTAGGGCATTTTGGAACTCCCACTGGTTCAAGATGGGGTTGATGTTCATTGTCGTCAATGTCAAGCTCTGGAATTAAGCCCTCCCACTGTCCCTCAACAGCAGGGGCTTTCCAGGGGGCAGATTCAGCATTGGAGATAGTTCTGGATTCATCAAAGGTGACATGACAGCTGGAGATGATGGTCCAGCATTTGATGTTGAGGAGTTTATAGGCTTGTTGCCCATGGGTGTACCCAATCATGATGCATATCTTTCCATGTGATTGGAATTTGCCCCCCCACTGCTCCTTGGGTGTGTGTGCATAAGCAGGACATCCAAAGGGGTGGAAGAGAGTCGGATCGACTTGGCAATTGAAGAAAATCTGGTAGAGTACTTTACCAGCAAGTCTGGAGGTCAGACTGCATGTGGAGATATAAGCAGCAGTGGACATGGCATCAACCCAGAAGAATTTTGGGAGCTTTGACTCCTTCAACATGATATTTGCTAGTGTGGCTAGTGTTTGGTTTATTCATTTGGCCAACCCATTTTGCTCCAGAGTGTAGGGAGTGGATGTCTCATGAATTGTGCCATCAGTTTGGAGTTGGTCTCAGAATGCCTTGTTGGTGTACTCTGTTCCTCTGTTGCTCCAGACAAATTTAGTGTAGGACTCAGAGAAGTCCTCTTGTCCAATTTCTAACTGGAGGAGAGTTTGTACATCTGATTTCCACTGGTTGTAGATCTGAAGGGCTTTATTTTTGTGTTTCATGAAGTAGATCCAGGGAAAATGGCTAAAGTTGTTAACAATGAGTAGCCAGAATCTGTACCCTTTACATGATCTTGGAGTTATGGGACCTTCAACATCCATGTGTATCAACTCCAGTGGGTGGGTGGTCCGGGGTTCCTCCTTAGGTCAAAAAGGGGTTTTCTTCATCTTTCCAAGTGTGCATGCTTCACAGAATGTGGGTGTTCTGGTGAGGGTGTCAATGTCTCAGGGTTGGCTGGACTTGACCATGCTCTGAATTCAGTCAATGGAGATGTGGCCCATTTGGCAGTGCAGGAGGTTGACATTGACTGTTGTGTGGGCAGCCTCCTTCTGAATGCTCAAAGTAACCCTTACATGGTACAGACTTGGTTCCACTATGAACTTAGGAGGAACTTTGTGACATTGTGAGCCAAACCAATAGTAGGATTTGATATCCTAAGGAATCAGAGGATCTATGACAAGAAGGGGAAGGAACAAAGGTGAATAAGACTAGAGTCTACACTACTAGAAGTAAAACAATATATACTAAGAGAGTCCATGTACAGACCAAGCTATGCTAGAGGCTATACTATCTGTAAGTAGTTAAGAGTATGTCTACTGGGTACCATGAGGTGAAGGCTGTTTCTAAGGGAATACTGCTATTGGATGATAAGGGAAAGTGAGTCAAGAGGGAAAGCATGAGGTGAGCATGAGAATAATATGTGTGCAACATGAGGTGCACAGCCAAGATAAGAGGATAAGGTCATGTGATAGATCATGTGGTTTTGATGAGGTAATCTTTAGGTTATCTAGTTAGTAGGGTTATAATCAGTGTCCGGGTTCCAGAGTGTCTGCAGCAAGCAAGTAGAGTTGAGAAATGAATTGAGAAATGTAGTGTCTGTTACACAGACCACTTTTATACTTGGCGACAAGGGTGGTGTTTCGGTCCTTTCAGATGTAGCATACATCAGACTTCACTGGAAAAGTAATGGAGAGGTCTTTGGAGGCAAGTTGGTTTACAGAGATGAGTGAAAGGTGGAATACTGGAATGAGTAGGACATCAGATAACACTACTTCATAGGTTTGTCTGGAGATTTGTGACATGAGGGGTACTGTTTCTATTCCTATAACATATGGTTCAGAGTTATCTCTGAGGGTTACTGGATGTTGCGGGTTTAGTGGATGGTATGTTTTGAACCAGGACCAGTGGGAAACCATGTGGGACAATGCTTTGGAGTTGATGGTTAGTGTGTTTCTCCCACTGTCAGTTTGCTCGATGATGAATAGGCCTGAATGTACTGGATTTGGAACTGGGATACATTGGCACTGGCTATGTGTCTGGAGTCCAGAGTATCCAGGGCAACTCCATGCACCTTGTGGCTGTGGAGTTTTTGGGTAATCTTTTGGGAAAAGGTTTTGGACTCAGTTAAAACTTCATTGCTTCAGATAGTACCTGATGTCATGTTTAGTGACAGAGTTAGGTAGAGTTGACAGAAGAAGATTTAGTTTCTGACAAGTGTCAGATGTGGCTGATAGCCAAAGTTTTGTTCTGAAGGAATGGTAGGGTGTTGCTGAGGGGTGCATGAGTGTTGAGTCGTTTTGAGCTTGTCTGATTTAGCTTGCACTAACAGGGCTCATAACCTGACAAAGTAAAGTCTGAGGTGGAGACTGGCAAGTCTGGAGGTCTGAAGCAGAGTAAGACTAGCAGAGACTGGAGTGGACCAGAGCTATGGCTATGAGTACAGAAGTAATTACTAAGTGTGAATGGCTCACCTCAGTTGATGCCAATGGGGACAGAACAACTGAGGTGCTATGGTATGAAAAGGTAGGATTTATGTAGTGTATGGTAAAGGGACACTTGTACCTCAATTTATAGAGTAAGTGTAAGTGTTATACCACACAATATAGTGATATGTATGTACCCTGGAGTTTTGGATGTTTGAACTCCAGAGGTGGAACAAGTCAGTTATGAGTCTCTATGTCTGGAGGGTTCGGAGGAATTTCCAGACTTCAGACTTGGTGATATTTTGTCAATATCATCAAATGTACCTGTACAATCAATATTCAAATGCCAAACAATAATTTTGACACCACAGTGTTCTTAACGAACCTCATGCCACATCTGAAATCACCCAACTAAGCTTCCTGAGCTCTGTGAAGTGCAAACTGAGTGAAAAGGCTAAGACCATGCTCAAGGATGCCAGAGACCATGACAATGCTCCATGCAAACATCAAAAAGAATCCTTGGCTACCAAGACTCATGTCACCAGTGACAAAGGGGACTGTGCATCGACCATGAAAGCTCATGCCAATGCTGGGCACTGCATGTCCACTACACAAAGTCATGTCAATGTAAGGGACCGCACATCCACTGTGAAGACTTGCATTACTGAACATGACCATCCATCAATCACTGGCACAGGCTCTGCCACCATGACTGCTATAGAGTCTACATCTTGCTGTACAACAGTTCATACTGAGAAAGAGGAGAATAGCCTACATGGAGATGCTAAAGTCATTGTTATTCCCTCAGATGAAGAGAATAAAGACCCACCTGCTCTAGGACCCAAGGAAAAGATTGAAAGCCTGATGAAGAATGACCCTCCCCAGTGTACACATTCTTTCATTCTTGACTGACCATTGTTGAGGTTGATGGATGGCATGCCCATGACTTCAAGTGTGTGGCATGTGCCTGCAAAGTTAATGTGCATCAGTATATGGACATGAAGGATGCCTGCTCAATGAGCAACTTATGAAAACATGTGAAAGTCTGTAAGAGGTGGAGCGAGCAGATCTTGAAGGCCATGGACCAGGCAAAGAATGCAGAGGAAGTGCAAACAAAGTTGATTGCAAGATTTCTGCGGGATGGAACAATCATGGCCATATTCAAGAAAAAAAGGCAAGGGACACATTACTTACTTGCACTGGCAGCACACCTGCAAGGAGACATGATATGTCCCATGTTATTTTTGTGGTTAGAGGTAACCTGTAACATTTGCCAATTTACAGTGTCTTTTTCACTTTTTCCTTGCCTTGATAGCTTATCTTATTGCATCATATGACTGGTTGTCACATGATCTTGCCTTGTCACATGACCTTATCTCTTATCTCGGCTATGCACCTCATGGCACACACATTGCATCCTCATTGCATCCTCATGCTTTTCCATTTGACTCACAAATCTCTTATTAGTAAGCACTGCCTCGCATACTTACCATATAGGATAAGCCAATAGCATAGATAGCTTAGTAGTACACAGCATGGTCTGTGCATGATTCCCCATAGTATATAAACCTAGTATACTTTAGCATAAAGTACTTTAGTCTTGTTCTCTTCAGAGTTTTCCCTACTCTTCAATCAAAGGCTAGAAGCCATTGGTCATTGACATTGCCATAGTCCAGAGACATTACTCATTGATTGCTGTCCACATCACATAGTCTATTGAACACCTTTAGTCCTTGATTGGATAGTTGGTTATTTCACAACCTGTAACAAGTAAATGTCAGTGTGGAAATTGTGCACTGGGTGTCCAAAAACTTGCACCCATTTGATATCATCAACAATAGGAGCTTTTGTGCATTAATGAAGACTGGTCGACCTGAATATTATATACTGTCAGTATTTACTGTTTCACATGACATTTGTTTGGTATATGCATGCACCTCACAATGCATTGACAAAATGCTGCAAGAATACAAAGGAAGAATTAGTTTCACTACCAACACTTGGACCTCACCTAATCATTGGTCATTTGTGGCATTTTGTGTTCATATGGAACATAAGAGAAGGCTATTGACCTTTCTGCTGGATGTTGTGGAAGTGGCTAAGGTTGGTCAGCATTGCTTATGCATTGCTTTGGAGTACTACTTACATGTGTATAGTTCCACACGGGATTGACATTGGTAACCATTTTCACACAAGTGCTAAAAGATTGGGGGATATTGGATAAGGTATGTGAATACAGAGCAGACTTGGAGGTCACTCACTTGACTTACCAACTGTTGAAATGTAGATCCTGGCTGTGACATGTGACAATGCAGCCAACAATGACATTATGGTTGAAAAGCTTATGATGCTTGCAGATGGATTTGTGGGACCTGCTGTACATATGCAATGTTTTCTTCACAACATCAACCTGGTGGCCAAATCACTCTTGCACCAATTTGATGTCAAAAAGAAGAATATACCAAATGATCATACTAGATCTGAATTACCTGGCATTGATGCCACAAGTGACTTAGAAGAGGATAGCCTAACTGAATTGGGTGGTGATATTGTACATGATCAACAGGTGCTCGAAGATCTGGCAGTGATTGCAGACAAAGGGGAAAACATGCATGCCATGAATGACAGTGAGGGCGAAGAAAACTTGGACTCAGATGAGGGCTGGGTTGACAAGATAGCAGAGGTGAGTGAAGCTGAGTGACATAGATTTGAGAGGAATATCTGTCCGGTCAAGTTTGTATTAGCAAAGGTAGAGTGAAGATAATGATCACATATCCTTCATTTGGACTAAGCACAGTCCACAGGTTCAAAAACTGGTCAACACTATTACCAGATCACCCTCCATTTACCTGCCTGCATGGTGGGAGATTTTGTCACAGCTTGGGGTAAAGGTAATGTTGCTGCTGCAGGATGCACCACTTGTTGGAACTCAATGCTTAACATGTTGGAATATATATTGAGCCACAAGGAAGCAGTTGATCAGATGACACAGAGGCTAGATGGTGGTTTGCAAATGTATGAACTGAGTAAGAATGAATGGATTAACAAAGTCTAAGAGAGGGCAGGAGTTGCCCAATAATATATTACATTAGTTAGGAATAAAACTAGTAAGTAAAGATAACTCACCTCAGCTGCTGTCTAAGATGGGTGGAAATGACTGAGGTGCTTGTGAGTGAGATACAGGTATATATATGCTATGGGTGAAGGCACACTCATATTATATTACCTACAATATTGCTGTGATAACCCTAAAAGAAGGTTATAAGGATTAAGTGAATGAGATGTAGTACTTCTGGTGCTTCTGTGCTTTCCAAGGAAGTTCCAGAAGTAGTTCTGGTGGTTCCAAGTCTGGAAGGCATGGGAACATTCCAGAAGTGGTTCCAGAATAGGGGTTCTGAGATCAGAACATGGAGCTGTCAGAACTATTGTTATTTGTCATGGATTATCTGGAGCAGTTGTGTGATGTTCTGAAGGTGCAGTGTACGCATGGAACTGATGACATAATCACACACTGACCACCCTCTGTATAAATCCAGATTCTTAAAGAAGTCATATTCTACTTCTTGTGCCACGCCCATTTTGCTGGCTGTTATTCCAGTCATGGACATCCTTGACAAAGCATTCTGTGCACACTCTCGCAATCAGGACCTCACATCTGCCATCTGCCTCGCTATTTCACTTGCCAATCAAACATTAAACTGGTACTACTCTTTGATAAACTCCTTCTATGTTTATCATATCACCATGGTACTTTATTCTCGTCACAAATTGGCCTATTTCAAGAATGCTCACTGGCAGCCCGAGTGGATCAAGACTGCCAAGTTGCTTGTGTGTGATGAATTCAAGCACTTATACACCTCTCAGGCTGACTTGGAGGCCAATGAACAGGTCTCAAACTCAGCAAACTTAGATGTTGAAGTGGCTAGGAAGCCTGCCTCAGACAAGCCATCTTTCAGTATATTTGACAACATTGATGCCTTCACCCCCCCCTAAAGCTGCTGATGTTGAACAAGTGGATGACCCGGTGAAGTGGTGGCATGATTATTGTGCAGTGTATCCCATGCTATCATGAATGGCTCTAGACTTTCTTACCATTCCTCCAACATCTGTTGATGTTGAGTGGCTTTTCTCCTGCAGTTGTCTCCTCCTATCACATGTTCAATCTCACTTATTGGTCAAATCAACTCATGCTCTGCTATGTCTGGGGCTTGGAGCACTCTTGGACTTGTGAAAACAGAAGACATAAAGAAGGTTAGTGCATTGCCAGATGTCAAGGGAGAAGATAATGAGTTTCAGGGTGGGTGGGACATGTTGCAATGTATGCTTGACTAGTACTACATCTGTACCTACTTGCTACCACAAAAATGCACTACCTGCAGATACCCAGAGTATGGGTATATTAGTGGGTGTGGGTATGACCACAGCCACCTAGGGGTATACTAGGGCTCTGCATGGGTATGGGTAACCTACATGGATTGTGGATATGGATACATGGTGGGTATGGGTGTGGGTTCACACTTGCCCAACCCATACCCATACCCACTGTTACGGTTTACTAAGGGGGTACTCATTTTCTCACTATACATTTGTTCTCTTGCCTGCAGACTCGTTCTCTCACTATACATAGTTGTATTCATAGTGGAGTCGTTCTCCACATTATCAGATATGTTTTCCAATCTCCTTCTCCTTACAACTCACATGGTGCCCCACCCCCGGTACCTTATATAGACTTTCTTTCCGCTTCTGTTCTGCATTGCCTTATTCAGACTTCTCCTTTGCAGAACTCTATTCATATTTCATATTCATGCTGTGCACTTATACTTAGACATGACTCTCTGCTGCGCATTGAGTCATACTTGTATGGAGACAGAACTCCTTTGGGCTTCTGCTCCTTTATTTCCTTTTCTATCTCTCACATGAACCAGGGGCCTACCATATAAATAGTCTCACTTCACTCACCATGTATTTCCCCTTAAGCTAGTTCTATGCAATATCAGCATTGTTTCTAGTCACCTCTGAGTCCCTAGTGAGCACCTTGTCATACCTAGGATAGGAGAGATCACTTAGGCTTCGCATCATCTTGAAGCTTGGCACTGTCCTTCAGTGTTCCCTCGTCACCCTTCTATCCTTTTGTGCTATGCTTCTTCAACCCATATCACAGCACACTCAATCAACACTTCACTGTGTGTTTGTCACATCCCAGATTTCACCAAGTCCAACTCCAGCCAACTCCAGATAATCTTGGACAAACCTTGACCTAGGAGCAATGGACATCCACGGAGTTACACCTCTGGACTGGTACCTCTTATTAATCTCTTTTAGTTATAGTCTACATTTCACCTGTCAGTTTGTACAGCTGTTCCGGCTGTGTTCCACCTCCGTCCTGAGTCCTATGTACATTGCCATCACCTAGTAGTTTTGGACTTATACTTCCTCCAGATCTCTAGCGTATATAAACCCTTGTATTTCTTTGTTGTACCTTCAGTACGAATATTAACTAAGTCACCTCTACTTTGAGTCTGACTTCCCTTCTACTTTCCTCTACTGTAAATATGAGGACACGGAATTCAACAAGGGCATGACACATAAGTCTTGCTCCAATGTCCTCACCCCTTCATGACCTCCATACTCCATAACCTCCGCATCTCTGTTGACTTCAGTTGAACCTCCATTCCCCCATACTCCTATCCTCTTCGGACCTTTATCAGACTTGAACCTAGAGGAACTGGACTTGACAGTGTTACACCCACAACTGTGGGTCAAGTCTATACTAGTAGTACTGTAGTACTAAGTTATTGAGGACCCTGATTGTTTGTCAGACTCAGTCATGAGGCTGTATATAGCTGTCATAAATTTTAGTGTTCATTCACATTTTTAGTGTTCATTCACAACTCTAGAATCAACACATCCTACTACTCCTACAGTCCACTACTATGCCTACCGATCCTGAAACCATTGCTGCTCCTACCAAGAGATTCACAAAGAAGACTGAGAAGGCACAAGCTGCCAAGACCAATAAACCATCTAAAAAAGAAGCACTCAGGATGATCCATCAGAGTCAACAATGACTTTAATCAGGAGCAGGAACCACTTACAGCAAAAGAAGCCCTTTGTGAGTTTACATAAATCTGGCTGAAAAGATTAGCTCATGAAATGACAGGAGAAGCAATGAAGGATTGGACCTCCCCCATCTATGTATTCTTTGATCCAATCCTGTGCATTGTTGAAATCAATGGCTGACCTGCACATGAGTTCAAGTGCAGCTGTCATGGATGTAAGGCCATGCTGATTTGAAGATATTTTGATACCAGGGATGTGAAATCCACTGGGAATATGCACAAGCATGCTTGCACATGCTAGAGTGACGAGGTTGTGAAGGCTGCTGATGAAGCAAACAACTCCACAGATGTCCAAAAGAAGGTCATTGCTCCATACCTATGAAATGGAACAATCACTGTGTCATTTCAACAGACAGGGAAAGAAAAAACCAACTACTCAAATTGGCAACACACAAAGGCTGAAACAAGGTGAGTTATTGGGGAGTGTGACCATTTGGATGTTGCTGACAGTGGACAAGTGAATAGTAGAGATCATGTGGTGGGTGTCAGAAAGCCTCCGACCCTTTAAAATCATAAAGGATCAGGGTTTCAACCATCTGATATCTGATGAAGACCAGACAATCTGAGTACTACATACCTTCACCATTGACATTTTTGTGTGATGTAAGGCTCATTTTTGTGCAGTGTAGAGATTCATGTATCTCTAGGTTGATATCCATGCTTTTGGTGATCTTTCCTGTGTCCTATGTCCTCACCCACCCATCCATCCAATCTAGAACATTGTTATGATCCCTACTTCCTCCGGACCTTGCTCTGGCAGAGTTCCAGAGGGTCAGAGGTTCTTATGACTTGAAGGGACGAAGTCCAGTCAGAAGTCATAAGGGTGGGGGTACAGAGGTGGAACATAGGAGTTGGACCAAAGTCCGGAGGGATGTGGAACGGAGGAATGGAGGTCCAACAGGGTGAGTGTAGGAGGAAGGAGGACAGAGGATGGATGGAGGATGGAGGACAGAAGGAGGATAAAGGACAGAAGGAGGATGGAGGACGGATGGAGAATGGAGGATGGATGGAGAATGGAGGACGGATGGAGAATGGAGGACGGATGGAGAATGGAGGACGGATGGAGAATGGAGGACGGATGGAGAATAGAGGATGGAAGGAGGATGGAGGATGGAAGGAGGACAGGGGAGGTACACCAAAGGATGAAGGAGGAGAATGGAGGATGGAGGATGGAGGCTCGGAGATAGGAGGGATGAAAGATGGAGGGGGAAGGACATCAGTGCAGTGTCGCGCCCTTGCTAGGCTCAGGTCCTCGTATTTCAGAGGGTTATAAGTCCGAGGTGGAAAAGAGAGTTATGGAGAGGAAGTAAGATGTGGAGAAGGCAGGATCTTATTAATGAGGGAGACAAACAATTTTTGTAATGAAGTACAAAAGGGTATGGAGGTCGGACTTATATACTACGAGGAGCAGATCAGAGATTGGAAGGAGAACAAAGGAAGGAGTGAAAATGGAGAGGCAATGTATGGAAGAATGGAAACCCTGGAGAGGCTATGGACATAGGCATGGAGACCCTGGAGAAGGGTTGGAGATAGGGTCAATGGAGGTAGGGTTGATGGGGAACTCTGGAATGGAGAATGGAGAGGAAGGCACAAGGGGAAAGATGAAAGGAGATAGGTGGAGGTAGGACATTGTAAGTCCAAAGTACAACCAATAGGAGATGAGGATCTCTGATGGAAGTCCGGAGTGACCAAAGTCCAGAGGTGAGCTCTGAGGGAGGAGTTTGAGGGAGATGAGGAGTGTGAGGTGAGGTGGATTGGATTGGAGATGGTCTGGAGGAACTTGGAGATATCTGATAGGGGTCGGAATGGATATGACAAACATGGTCAGTCTTTATCCACTCTTTCCTATAGATAGTCCATATAGTCTGTGCATAGTATGGTAGTAGTGTGGTCCAGTCCATGACAGTCCAGTACTGTAGTCCATCATACCAATCTGGATTACATCAGTTTAGACATCCAATAGACTGGTGTAGATAACAAGGGGTCACTGGCAATCTTCCTGGACTATGCCAAGCAGTGTAACGACCCTTGGTCTTCTATATAACAATACCTTATCCCAACTGTACCTTATGGAGGGATTCGATATTGAGCTCGTAGGATATGTGATCCTAGACAACAGAGGTTATGACAATAGTAGGATTGTGATGCCCTCTGAGGGACTTCAAGTAAGGGGAAAACAACAAGGAACTATAACCAGGAGGAATATCCAGGGGGAATATTCAGGTGAATAAGACTAAGGTCTGTACTACTATAAGTACGACTATATATACTATGAGAGACCGTGCACAGACCAAGCTGTGTTAGAGGCTATACTGACCATAAGTAGTTAATAGTATGA
>JBBPRQ010000755.1:0-15797 GCA_038093095.1 Boletus insuetus | reverse complement strand
GAAGTGGCAGTGTGATCTAAAAGAGGAACGCTGTTACAAACGCTCCCTACACCTCACAGATGCCATCTCTTCACTCCCTTATCATTGCTTAATCATTAACTATTCTTTCCACATGAATCAACAGTTGACAAACAGTTGACAAACACTTGCCTTATATGGTAATAAGCCCCTATCCTGCGCAACAATAAAAGAACAGTTAACTATTTAACTCTTCCATCCTCATGGTCACCTAATGCTCCCTATCTAACACGTGTATGCACAAGTATGTTTATCCACCAGTCATAACACAACTCATGTCGCCTCATGGTACCCAGTGGTACCAGCTCAATGCCTAGTATAGTCTATATAGATATGCACTGCACAGTCTGTGCAATTGTACTAGTAGTATAAATACTATGAACCAGTAGAGCGAGACTCTCCAGTCTTGTTCTCCTGGAGTTTTCCCAAACTACCATCTCGCTTGACTACCCTAGTGCTCTAGTTCTCAAAAACACTAGACCCTTTGGTGGGTTTGGTCGTTTCAAACGCCATGTGGGTGGAAGTCCGAAGGAACCCCATATGGAAGCAGAACGAAAGGAAGAAGCTAAATATAGAGCAGAGGCGGGGTGCCATGTGAGTACGTAAGAAAAGGATATAAAAGGAGAAACTATCTGGAGGACGACTCCAGTACGAATACAACTCCGTGGAGCACAAGACAGAGTCTAAAGAGAAACAAGTAAAGAAGGACAATAGCATAAGCGTAGTGAAGGTGGAAAAAGTGTACCCCCCTAGTAGACCGTAACACAGGACTATCTCAAACCGAGGCAGGACCCTCGCAAGTCGATGAGGAGATGGCGCAAGACGAGCCCGGGCCCTCCATAATGGCAGCGATAACGACAATGACAACGAAGGCTCCTCATGCCACCCCATCTGAGTCGGGATCCGGAGGAGTAAAGCGATGGATGGAGGTAGCGATACCTCCTTGCAAGGTAAGTCTGTAGGTAGTATACAAAGTCCGAATGCTAACATGGGTGACAGCAAGTGAAGCGAGTCAAGGAGGAAGAATCCGTCAAAAGGGATGAGGACAGTGAGGAGGGTGAACAAGATGAAGGTGAGGAATGGCATGTGTCCCCATGCGAGTCATGTGCCAGGAAGAGGCAGCCCTGTATAGGGCGCCCTTCTTTGGCATGCAGGGCTTGCGCAGGTTCGCGCATTTGCTGTTCCTTGTCTGCGGGCAAGGGCAAGGTGAAGACAAAGGGGCCATTGACAACGACGACGACAATGAAGACCAAGGGGCTGTTGCCCTCCATTAAGGTGGCAGCAGGTAAGTCTGAGTTCGTGCATATGAAATCCGATGGCTAAAACGAGTACAGTCCAGCACCCTATTCATGCCAAACCACGTTGTCAGGCCTCATCCGAGGTCCTGACATTGTCAGAAGATGAGGAGGAGGAGGAGGAGAGGCCCAAGAAGGGCAAAGGCAAGGTGAAGGTGAGCAGATCAAATGGCGGGGACGCGAAGGCGGTAGTAAGCGAGGTCATCAGCATGCTGATGGACCTGCAAGAGTGAGGGCTGGGTCTGCAAAAGAAGCAGAAGGCGGTGGAGAGCGAGATGGAGAAGTGGTCACAAGAGGTGGAGAGCATGGAGCGTCGTCTCTGCTCTCTTAAGGACAAGATGTGAATAGTGTAGTTGTCTCCTGTAAAGTAGCTATGTCTGTAAAATAAACCACATACACCATCCCAACGAAGTCTGAAGGAGAGAAATGAAGTCCGATATGGATGCGATGTCCTGTCCAATGTCCAAGTCCAAATCTCGTCATGGTGTCTGGATATAAGAGAATGTGAAGTAAGTATAAAAAGTCAATATCAAAAGGGAGAGAGAAAGATAGTTCATGAAGTTCTGTGAGCATCCACTTGACTTGTGTTCGTCATACTTCCTTTTTGCACCTGTTCTTCGTTGTCCCAAAGGTGTACCTGGTACAAAGAACCAACGCTTCAGACTTGCCTAGCAATGGTCCTGGACGTACCAGACTTCGAAAGAAAGCATGTAAAGAGCATGGTGTCCTTCACACGGTAGAAGGTAAAGGTGGTTGTGCGATGTGGCTTTATAAGATGCTATTTGTAAAGGGTTAGAGGGCATTGAAAGTAAATGAGTGAGTTTGTTCTTTGTGTTTTTGTTAGTATAGTGATTGTCTATATTGTGAGAGTGACATTTTTCTATTGTTTTTGGACTTGGTGACTTTGTTTGATAGAGTCACCGGACTAAACCCGGGATGGAAAGAGGTCTTCGGACTAAAGCTGAGGTTGAACAGATATCTCCGGACTAAACCCGGGATGAGAAATGAAACGTATTGTAAGATGGCTTTGTTGTTTTAGTCGAGATCGAATGATCCTGTGTCTTCTTCATCTGGCTCGACTGCATCTTCTCCTACAAGTTTGTCCAATTCTTCTTCGTCAAGTCTGGTAAGATCTGTGATAGAGGTAGTGGTCTCAGATCGAGGATAATAAGGAAGCAATTGAAAGGCTGCATAACAAAGTTTGGAAACAGAACCGTCTAACTCAGCCAGCAGGTAGGATCCTCTAGTAGTACGTCAAATGACTACCATTGGACCTAAGTATCTAGGCTTCGTTTTTTGATTAAGTTCCTTTTCAATTTGTGAGTTTCGGACTAGGACTAGACTTCCGGATTTGAAATTGAAGTCCTTGATCCAATTCTTGAACTCAGTGATAAACTGTTTGATGGACATGAATCTAGACTTGAGGACTCACTTTTGTATAGATGCGAGATCCTCTTGACGCTTCTGGAGTTGTCAGGCTCTCCAGGTGATAAGTCCGGTTGTGGAGAATGGATCTATATTAGGAGGGGGAACGAGGAAAGTAGCTTCTACAAGATCAAAAAGAAAGAGAGGTTTGACACCATGGACCATATAGTACAGAGATAGTCTGACGGACTTGATTATGGTCACTTGCTCAGCCCAGAAGACTGAGTGAGTAGAGCGAGGCCAATGGGACTCCTCCCCCAGGCAACTTTTCATGATGGCCTCCCAGACATTGTAATGATGCCGTTCAATGATACCATTGGCTTGAGAGTTGTAGGGGGAGATTCTGATATGTCAGATATGATATTTCGACACTAGATAGTCAAGGGCTTGCACAAAAGCAGGATCATTATCAGTAACAATCTTGGATATGGCACCCCATTGACAGAGGATGTCCTGGAAAATAAAGGAAGCAAGAGCATGCGCATTCTCAGAACAAAGCACACACCATTCTGGATATGTGGTCAATGCACACCGAGCCTGTACAATGTAACGATAGCCTCCTGCACGAGACATGACCATGGTATTGAGGTGAGCCTTGTGAAAAAGGCCACCAATGACAGGCACAGTTGGAGGGATATGAAGCTTCTGCATCTGTCAGACTTGACATTCGTGACAAGTCCAAACAAACCATTTGACATCATTGAGAAGGAAAGGCCACCAGAAATGCAAGAGAAGGCGCATTCGGACTATGTAGACACATTTGTGTCCAAGGTCATCGTGTGCCTCCTTTATAAGTCCATAGCGCTTCTCGTACAGAACGACTAGTTGGTGATGTCCGTTGGACTCTCTACGCCAAAGATTGCCATTGAGGAAAAAGAACTTCATCGCCGAATTGACAAAGGTGGTCCAGTCCAAGTCTGGAATGTCAGCAGGATGAGTGCAAGATTTAAGGAAATTGCGAATGCAATCCATCCTTGTGTCCTTTACAAGGGACTTGTTGGATTGAGGGAGGGTAATATCAATGGGACTTGAAGATGCAACATCGGTGTCAACACCTTCTGAAGTCTGAAAGCATGATAGATAAATCGGATGAAGTCTGGGGAGGTAGGAAATGGTGGGGTTAGCAACACGTGCACGAGGAAGAGGATGTTCGTTAAAAATGACAATAGCAAAGGAATATGCTTCATCCAACCAATCCTCAAGATTGTTGGTCTCAGGAGGATCAAGCTTGGAGGGAGGTCAACGAGAGAGACCATCCACACCAGTGTGTTTTTCTGCAGGGACATGCACAAGCTTGAAGGAGAACAACAAGATCCCAGCGATCCATCAATTGATGGTCACGTTTGGCTGGAGATCCGGGTTGTTGATCATTCCCTTCACATACTTGGCATCCATTTCAACAGTAAAATTAACAAGTCTGAAGATGAAAATGCAAACAGCGTGAAGAGAACAAAATAGACCGTAAAGCTTGAGCTTCACCTGGGAGTAACGGCTCTCAACCTGGTTAAGGCTGATGGATCTGAAGTGATTCGGATAACACTTGCCATCATCCCCCACTTGCATAAGGATAAATCCGGCAGCAATGACCGAAGTATCGACTGTGAGAATGACTTCACGATCACACTCGTTGAAATGACCAAACCCACCAAAGGGTCTAGTGTTTGAGAACCAGAGTACTAGGGGTGGTCAAGTGCGATGGTAGTTTGGGAAAACTCCAGGAGAACAAGATTGGGGTGTCTTGGTCTACTGGTTCTAGTATTTATACTACTAATACATGTGCATGGACCAAGCTGTGCGAGATAAGAGCTACATATGCTATAGGCTATGGCTGTACATATGATAAGAGCTATTAGTGCTATAGGACAATAAGCATACCTGTGCTATGATGTCATAGATAGGGTCACATGACTAGTTATGTGACGTACCATGTGTTTGTCTAGAACATGTATCCAAGTAGATCAATATCGTGGGAGAGTAATGGCCTGCGTGGGAAAGTAAGCAAGTGGAGCATTAGGATAAGAAGTGTAGTGTGTCTGTAGTGAATGCAACACTTGTGTCTTTTCTGGTTGAAACAAGTCCTAGAAAAATAGGGAAAAATATGGGAAAAGTAGGGAATGTAACACTCGTAGTCAAGATGACGAAGTGCGGGGGACTTGATGATCTCGTCCTTCAGATGTTGCATGGTGTTCCTTTGGGGCTCCTCCCAGATAAAGAGGGTCCCTTTTCAGGTCAAGTTGACCAATGGATGAGCAATCTTCGCATAGTCTTGGATAAAGATTCAGACTACCCCACATGTACCCAGGAATCCTTGGACATGGGTGACCATTTGACACTCAGGCCAGTCTTGGATCTTCTGGACCTTGTCCTTGTGAGGGATGTGACCTTCAAAGGTACACTTGTGGCCAACTACTGTGGTGTCAGGGGCTGCAAGAACGAATTTCTTCGCAGATATCGTTATCCCCACGTTCTGCAAGCGCTGTATAATGCAGTGAACGACAACAAGGTGATTCCAAATAAAACGGTGAATTCCGGAATTCTCGGGTATGGTCTCATATGAACCATCCTTGAGCTGATATCTTGAGGTCTTGGAGTTGATTGGGAGATCATCGAGAAAGGGCATGGTGTGCTCAGGGATCTCATCTTGGAGAATAAAGCACATATCACCCTGGTATGTCTGTGTAGCGTTAGTATATCCCATGGGAAGTGTGGTGAGACGTTGGGGACCCATAGGGGAACCGAAAGAAGTCAAGTCCCTCAAGTCCGGATGAAGTGGGCACTAGTCATATCCTGCAAAAAGGTCAATCATCGCATATACGGCATATCTGCCAAAGGATTCAGCGAAGTGTTTGACGAAAGGAGGGACCGAAGAGTCCCAGATTGTTACCGCATTTAAAGGTTGTAAGTCATGGATAAGATGCAGAGTTTTTCTGTCCTTCTTGAATATGCAGAACCAATGAGATCGGTATGCTGTGACAGATAGTTTGTATACCCCTGAAGCAATGCGATCCTTAATGATCTGGATCACTTCCTTTCACATGGATGGAGGAATGGGGATATTCCGAAGCATCCACAGTTCATGCGGAATGGTTGGAATTTTGACGGGAGGAAAGTACCATTCGTCAAGACGTCCACGCTTGGTTGGAACCCAAGTGAAAGCAACTTCGTGTTCACAGACGATCCATCAGACTAGCTTGACTTCTTCGGGCCAAAGCCAGCCAGCAGGGTCGAGATCTAAAGTGTCAGCACGTTCCTGTGTGAAGTGAACACCAGGAATGAAATTGGGAGGATGAGTAGGAAGAGGTTTAAGTCTGGCGAGCAGATCGTCAGGAAGACATCGGATAATGCAATATTTGTCATCCATGGGAGCAACAACAGATCGGACTTTCTTGGCCACTGGCTTATAAGCCAGAGAGTAAGCCAAAGAATGTCAAAAAGCATATGAGTGGTAAATCTCAGAAAGAGCAGGCATAATGGAAGGGTGAAGGACGGAATGCATGGAAGAGAGGAATTCATATAAAGGAGACTTTGGAAATGTTTTTTAGTGGCATATGAGCAGACGAAGACAGTGTGAGAGATGAAACCAAAGGTATGATACCTTTGGACTTCGAAGAGGAAGATCAGAAAAGAGACGCAGATATAGAAGGACGAAGAAATGGAAAACAGTGTTCAAATGCGGATGCTCAGGTCTGAGTTTCTCCCCATCCATTAGGAGGATCATCAACACTTAAAAACCCATCTCCACCACCGATTGGTGATTCTGACAGCTAATACCACAATGACATCTCGGACATCCTTCCTGCCATGGACAGGTTGGAAGTTTATATTCCTTTCCAGTGTTAGGATCATGCAAAGTGATGTCCTGACTACCGTCTGGGAAGTCATTGGTAGTAGCGCTGACAAGGCAATGAAATGGTTGTCCGAGCAGAAGATCAAAGTTGGTCTTGGCTAGGACTTGAACCTGGAGGCATACCTCGCCTGCTCTGAAGTCCAAAGCCAGATTTTCCAAAACCCCTAAGGTAGCATCAGTAGTAGTGTTTGCAGATGACATGTGCATGATATGATCTGATCGGACAGGAAGTCCGAGACTTTCCCATACCCTTTTGGGCATTGCTACAATCTCGGATCCTGAATCCAGAATGCAGGTGATCAATTGATCTGTACCTTTCACCTTGGCGTCGATGGAATGCAAAGGTACACTGTGATGAGCAACAATGGTCCCATCGTCACTTCGGTGTATCTGATCTCCATATGCACGCTGAACAGCGCCCAGATCTCATCCATGAAGCTCATTGATCTGTACTTCATTAGCATTAACAACTCTTTTGACTGTGGTGAGATCTCTGATTTGCCTCCTGAAGTCCAGAGCGACAGCAAAGAGATCCTTGACAGGCACTGGAATGCTAGCACCTAGCATCCAATCAAGGACTCGTTTTGGAGCTGCTTTGTCCTCCAGAGGAAAGGAGTATCTGTATTGCCCCTGAGGTGCAGGTGCGAAAGTCGGATTAGCAGCAGGAGGAGTAGAAGAGATGTTATGAGATGGTGGGGGTAGTCCAGACATAGGTCCAGACTTGGCCATGGTAGGGGCTACCCCTTTTGTGGCTGTACCATTCTGAATGGACTTGGGAATATTGACAGGGGGTGTCAGAGGACGTGCAGGTACATCGCTAGAGGATTTAGAAGCTTCCTGAAGCTTGGGAGAGATGATTTCCAATTCCTCAGAGATGGACACAGTCCGAGGATTAGAACGCATGCTGTGTCAAGGTGGAACTTCAATGCTGTCAAATCGGACTCTCTTTCCTTGTGTGTCCTTGTCCTTGGGTATCCGATCAGCTTGAAATGTTGCCCAAGCTTGCATGAAGTAGGGCTGAAAGTCTGGATCAGTATAAGCAAGTGCAGAATAAGCTCCTTTGTTTTCGGTCTCAGTAAAGAAGGCCAAGGGATCAATGTCAAGAATCACATCCGTGCTCGGATATGCCATGGTTAAAATCCCAGTGGTCATGTGAGGGGGTGGATCCCTAATGAAGGTAGACACAGATGAAGAAGAAGCAACAGGAACTGCATTTCGTGCAAGATGTCCACACTGTCTCTGAGGCAATTGCACCCAGGTAAGCGAGGTATCTGAGACCCATCTGGTAAATATAAACGTCTGTCAGATCTGCATACCAGTTTCCCAGCAGTGAGATATTCAGTGATGTGGGAACATTCCCCAATGAAATGACCAAATCCAGTGCAAAATGTGCATGCACAAGAAGTCCACATAGGCTGTTCGGACGTCGTATTGACTTCCTGCTTCATTGCCAGAGCATTAGGCAGTACAGTCAACGCAGCCAGAGTCACGGGTGCTCCTGTTGGACGAAATGAACACATCGCAGGTGGTGCACCTGATGCTATGGGTGCTGTCCAAGTGCTGGACCTGAGCACTGAACCAGTAAGGAAAAACTTAGCTGCTTTAATGGTCTCCTCCATCAGATATGGATCATCCAGATGAAGGTCAGACTTGACAATGGACAACTGGTGATGAACCGGATTGCCCACATCGACCAGAAAACCGCTGAGAAAAAGTGAGTCATGCTCGGTTTTGGAGAGCTTTCGAGTAGTAATAAGATGAGAAGCAACTTTTGTGAACTTCCTTTGATATTCGCCCAAGTCTTCTTGACTTCGCATAGGCTTAGTTTGATAGTCCTGAACAAGATATTGAAGGTCAGCACGACAATAATGACTGGTACCTTTGCAACCCGGATATAGATTTTTGACAATGGTTATGAAGTTATTCCAGCCTGCAGGACGAGCAGTAGCCTCAGGTAAGGTTTTCCAAACTTCGGCTTCTTTGAGGTTGGTATATTAGATGGCAGCTTGGATTTCCTCTTCCTTCATAAGTCCAGCAGCATCCCCGAGAAACTCAATGTCCTCCAGATAGTGTGGAAGCTGCGCTGGGACTTTTCCATCAAATTTGGGAGCATTTTGAGTCCCTTGAAGAGGCATACAAAAGGCTGGATTGGCCATAGGGATTGATGGGGCAGGAGCGGCAGTGGGGATGGTAGACGAAGTCCAAGCAATGGGAATAGAAGCAAACAAAGTCTGGATGGTGGAATGAGGAGGAAGCGAAGTCTGGATAACAGATGTTGAATGATTTGGGTGAACGGCTGGGGGTGGTGGTGGTGGTATGGAAAACGAAGTTGTGTGAGGTGTGGGATGTAGTAAGAAGGATAAGGAAGGCAATGAGGAGGATAACTCTGATGTTGGTGAAAGAGCTCGGACTGATCCTATATGCAATATGGGAGAGAGGGGAGTCAAGGGAGATCATCCGAAAGGATCTTCAGATGAGAATAAATAAGTCCTTGGAGGCATTGAATGGCCAAGTGCGCCAGGTATGGCAACTGAGGGGAGATGTGCAAGAGCAGATGACAGCTGCTCTTGTGCTGTGAATGCACTATGTGTGACAAGTGAGATCAGAGAAGGAGAGTCAGATGGCAGTGATTCAATCAATGCAGGTAGCGAAGAGTATGAAACAGTAGTTTTGGGTGTAGTTTTGGGTGTAGTTCCGGGAGTATCCGTTGCATCGAGACAGTTGTGATGTGCATTGACAGATGAAATGGATGTGAAAAATTAAGAGTTCTCGGAAATGTCAAGGTTTCAGAACTGCAAAAGAAGTTTGTTGACCTCCCTTCATTGAGGAGTTGGTTGGAGAGTCCTCCTAGGCAGCTCTTGTGAATCCCTCACGGTGGGCTCCAGTTGTAGATAACAAGGGGTTGCTGGCAACCTTCCTGGACTATGCCAAGCAGGTCCCTAGCAAGAGGTAAAGGTCTAAGGGTGTGATATGTTTGACCCTAAAGGGATTCAATCATGAGTTGAAGAGCAGGAGGACACAGAAATGAAGTCCGATTCTCCCAGACGAAGTCCGGAATTTTGGATAGTCAAAGGTAAGAAGTGTAAGGACACCCAAGAAACACCTGAGCTTTAGTTCATAAGGGGATATAGTGTTGAGCGTGCGAGAAGCAAGTGAGAGTGATGGCAAGTCATGCAATGGGCACCAGACTTCGTATTGGGGCGATGTGGACGAAAAAGAGATGATCAACACCAACTGGGCGAAAGATGTATTCGGATATCCAAATACAGATATTTATAGTCCAGAAGCATACTCCGGACTTAATGGTAACCAAGGACGAAGTAAATTAAAGAGATGAAACAAACATTGGGTAGGGGACGTCATGAATGCTGACTAAGTCCCTGTGACAAGTTCGAGGACAATGTGCTCAGAAACAAACATGGAATCATCGTTGTAAACGACAACGCCCATGAAATGAACCTGTGATTAGGTTTGAAAACACGAATAGATGATTACAAACCACACAAAGAACACCCAACGCAATTTGGATGGACATGGACAAAGGACATGGCATCAGACTTGCGTTATAACTTTGGACTTCGATCAGACTAAGGATGAATGCTTTGGACTTTGATTCCTCATAAGGGATGAAGAATGGGAAACTGAAGACAAATGATGGGGAAGCTAAACAAGGTCATACAAGGTTAGGGGACATAGCTTCCCTACAATGAATATGGTGTGCTTGAATTGTGTGTTAGCACGGCATGCATACAATCCACTACATAGAGTACAGGTGAGGTGTCACCAAAGGTTACAGCTGCATGCTGAGGGATATTGCAGGAATGGAACAGCAACTATTTCCAGCATGTCACTCTGAAGTTGTTGGGTCTTCACATTCAACTAGGACACCCCCCCAGCAACATCTGCTACAATCACAAGGCAGTGGTTGCGAACGACTTCGTGGTCATCGATGTTGATGGAATTCATGAAGTGAATCTGGATTTCTGTGGCTGCCACTGTGTGCAAAGTCACTACAAGCAGCTCATCCGATCTCGGTGGTTCCCTGCAACAACCAGTGGGCCTTGTACAGCAGCGATGTTCACAGTGCTCAAGGCCTTTCATTTACTCTCACTGGAATCCAAAGCATCTGCTTATGAATTTTATAGTAGCCTTGCATGCCTTAGTGACAACACGGGCCTTGTAGATGTACATGATTGTTACACTGCCTTCCTGCACATCATTGGTGAATACCGCCATCTCAAGCAACTCATATGGGCTGGGAGAGGCCATGATCCCAAGGGTATTGAAAACACACAAGAAGGTGAATGTGTGGTCAAATGCCCAGCATGTCCTCACCCCAGCATTAACTTTCCATTTGGTTGGGAATTGATCAAGCCAACTGTTATGCTTGGTCCGGGTAGGAATGAGCGTAGCCTTTGAGTGGTCACGGGATGAGAGCATTGAGTCAAAAGTACAATGAGGACTTATAGAATGGAGGGTCGAAGGTCAAGGGGACTGGGCTGAGACCAGTAGTTCAAGGGTTCAAGGGTACCTTGTGGGGGCGTCCACACAAGGGTCAAGGGGACTGGGCTAAGACCAGTAGTTCAAGGTTTCAAGGGAGCTGGGCTGAAACCAGCGGAGGGTGAGGCAAGAGCAGATAGATTGTACACGGTACAAGAAGACAAAGGAGCTCAAGCGTGGGGAAACGCCAGAGCAGTATCTACGGCTTATATGTGTTGAATATACAAGCATTGAGGGCAGGCATAGAAAAGAATAGAAACAGATGGAAGAAATGATGACTAAGTAAATGGAGACCGTCGGGACGCCGACGGGAGGAACACGTGAGAGGAATGTGTCATCATGGAAGAAAGAAAAGATAAGTCCACGGAGAGAAGACGAGACACGTCGTTGATACAAAACAAAAGGAAAAGAGAGAATTGTAACATTACCCCCGTACTAGATCTGAAACACTGTTGAAGACCTTAGTACAAACTTGAATAAGAACAGCCGGGAGACCCTGTTATGTTGGCATATCCCTCGTCATCGATAACGTCATCCAATTCAGGAGACGGTGCAGAACGTCTGGGAGAAGCAGACCTCCTAGGGGGAGGAACGGGAAGACCTCGTCCAGAGCCAGAAGAGCGGCAAGAACGGGAAGAACGAGAAGACCGAGTGGTGCCAGATGAGGAAGAAGATCCTCGACGAGGGGTTCTGAAAGAAACAGGAACCGGAGTACCTCGAGTACGACCAGAGATGCGAGATGCCAACGTTCCTCAAGGATGAGGAGATCTGGTGGCAGATAACCTGTCGAGGAGAACAGGGCAGCGAGTAGCGATTGGACAGTTAGCCTGGCTATGTCCGGGGGCCCATTGGCGACATCCCATGACGGGACATTGGTAGACTGGACAATTGTGACGAACATGTCCTAAGCGGTGGCACTGGTAACAAGTTTCGCCATATCTGGGGTCGGAAGGGAGGAGAGGAGCGACGTGGAGGGCACCGTGGAAAGGTCTACTTTGATAATTGTAAGTTCACTCGGCCTCAACTATGGCATGTAGTTCTTCAGGAGAGAGAGCGGAAGAGGAAGCCGATGGGGTAGACGGAGGTTGCGCGGAGTGGTAAGAGGAGGAGGACGACAATTTGTCTATACTGTGCTGCAATGGATAGACCCCAGCGTTGGCAATCCTGGAGGTGGCGAGTTCTACAGTATACCGGTCTATGTCTTCAAGAAATTCTCCGAAGTCCATCTGGTACATCACTTGATGGAGTTCGTGTAAGATGTTCTGCTGAGTGGAGTTCACCCATCCTCGATCTAAGCGATCAGTGGCAAAGGCGGTGATTTCGTTGGTGACGAGAGAGAGGCGTTGGGTCTGTTGGAAAGCTCTATAGAGAGCGAGGAAGGCGGAGTTCATATCGAGGTGAGCATCGATCGGTAGAGCCATGCCAGTGTCGCAGATATAGTGGGCAACGCTGTTAGTATAACAAGGGGAAGGAGTTCCTTCCTTAATGACATTGGCGAAGATAGGGATCTCGACGGCAAGGACGGGTCTTGGACTGGGCACGGGAGGAGAAGGGAAGTGAACACGACGAAAAGCTATGGGAGAGGAAGGGATAGGAGCAGCAATAGGCATAGTAATTGATTCAGGAATGGTAGTGGTTCCCGGAATGTCTGCGGGATGAAAGGTGACTTGACAAGTAGCAGGTTCTGGGATGGTGATGGGGTTAGAACCCCAACCAGGTTCAGCAATAGTGGAGGAAGGTGACGAAGTAGTAGAAGCAGTGATGGAGGATTCGGACGAGATGGAGAGTTGTTCGAACGACATGGTGGGTGTAAACGAAGAGGGTTAGAGTCGGAAGATGGAGGGGTGAAGCTTCTTATAATCGTTGAGAACGGACTTTGAATGATTCAAATTCCGTTCTGGGAGCCAAGAGTCTTCTTCGGCCGAATATCCTTTCCATTGGATCAGGAACATTCGGTTCTTCGGAGTTCCGCGGTGGTGTAAGATCCGTTCCACTTCATATTCTTCTTCGCCTTTGATAAGGTCAGGTGGAGGTGCAGGGAAGTTCTTTCCGTGGGTAGAGTTTTCGCGATAAGGGGATAAGAGGGATGCGTGGAAGACCGGGTGGATCTTCTTATCCCAGGCTTTCGGTAGGTGGAGTTGATACATGATAGGAGATAAGACCTTGGTGATAGCGAAAGGTCCTTCTCGTTTGGGGGCAAATTTAGGATTGATAACAGAACAGTGGAGGTTTCTGGCTTCTAACCAGACTTTGTCTCCAAGGGAGAATGGAACGAAGCCTCGGTTGTTCCTAGAAGCCATGACTTGTCTAGCGAGTTCATGGGAAGCTAGGGCTTCGTCTCGCGCAGCGGAGAGATCCTTGAGACGGGTTTCTATGGCAGGAAGGGAAGTTTCGGCAATTACCGAAGGGAGAGCACGGGGTTCATATCCCATCATGAGATAAAACGGAGATTTGTTGGTGACGGAGTGGGGGCGGTGATTGTGAGCGAATTCGGCGTGAGAGATTTTGTCAGCCCATGAGGTGGGATTGCTTCCGCAGAAGATATGGAGATAGGTCTCGACTTCTTGGTTGACATGTTCAGTTTCGCCGTCGGATTGTGGGTGGTAAGCAGTGGAGAGGGAGATGTCGTAGTTCAGGAGTTTTCCTAGTTCTCGAGCGAAGGAAGAAGCGAATTGTGGACCTCGGTCCGAGATGATTTTGTTGTAGAGTCCGAAGCAAAGGTAGATTTTGTGGAAAAAGAGAGATGCGACTCCTTCGGCGGTGATGGTCTTCTTCGTGGGGCAAAGAATTACCCCCTTAGTAAGTCCGTGGTCCACCACGACTAGAAGGGAATCAAAAGAGGAAGAAATCAGGAGATCAGTGATAAGATCACAAGACACCTGTTGGAAGGGGCGTGTACAGGAAGATTTAATGGGGGAGAGCGGCGGTACGGTGGGATGGGTGTTCGACTTGTTCTGCTGGCACGTGGAGCAGCCTTCCACGTATTTTCGGATGAATTGGGCCAAGCCAGGCCACCAGAATTCCGTGGAGATGAGCTGACGGGTTTTAAGAAATCCCGGGTGACCGGTGGTTTCATGGTCGTGGCAACGCTCAAGGATAGAGCGGCGGAGAGATTCATCGGGAGGAACGTAAACTCGTCCCTTATAGGTGAGGACACCCTCAGAGTATTGCCAGTCAGAGAGGCGGGAGCGGAAAGCAGGAGGGATAGTGCCGTCAAGTGATTGTAAAGCTTGAAGGACCAAGGGATCGGAGGTGGAGTGGGAGGCAATGTGATGTGCCAAGGTAGAGTCAATTAAGCGGACGAACATGGAAGGAGGGAGCAGGGTAGTTCCCTGGTTGTCGTCGGAAGCAGAAGGGAGCATATCACTTCGTCATGAGAGGGCGTCGGGTCCAGAGAGGAGAGCCAGGGACGTGGATCATCTTGAGATCGAAATCAGCAAGATTGAGAAGCCAACGGGCTTGACGGCGGTTAAGATCCTTAGGTTGTCTAAAATAGGTAAGGTTCTTGTGGTCGGTGAAGACCTGGACAGGAAATGAGGCGCCATGGAGATAGTGACGCCATGCCTTAAGAGCGCGAATGATGGCAAGGAGTTCGCGGTTGTAGATATCATAGTTGCATTCGGCAGGGGAGAAGGATTGTGAGAGGTAGGAACAGGGGTGCCAATCT
Source organism: Boletus insuetus (assembly GCA_038093095.1). NCBI lineage: Eukaryota > Fungi > Basidiomycota > Agaricomycetes > Boletales > Boletaceae > Boletus > Boletus insuetus. The sequence continues at coordinate 1,045 of JBBPRQ010000755.1, read as the reverse complement.
CCATTGGTTAGGTTTGGAGGAGGATGGCTCCAGTGGCGTACTTGGAGGCATCAGTAGCAATGGCGAAGGGTTTGGAGTGATCGGGGAGTCGGAGAACATGTTCCGCAAGGAAAAGATCCTTGAGATGGGAGAAGCAACGGTCGCACTCTTCGGACCATTTCCAAGGTTGGTTTTTCTTGGTAAGATCTATCAGGGGTCTAGTGACAGTGGAGTAGTCTGGGATGAAGCGTCGATAGAAGTTGGCGAATCCGAGGAAGGAGCGGACTTCCTTCAGAGTAGAAGGGACAGGCCATTTGGAGATGCTGTCTAGCTTCATGGGGTCCATGGCAATGCGACCAGGTTCCATGATCATTCCAAGGTATTCCACTGTGTTAGTGGCGAATTGGCACTTTTCCAGTTTCAAGTGGAGGTCAAGTTCCTGCATGCGTTGAAGGACTCGTTTAGTTTGTTCAGTGTGGGTAGCTTCGTCGGGAGAGAAGATGAGGAGGTTGTCCATGTAGATGACGAGCCATCCTTCAGCGATCATATCTCTGAAGGAGTCATTCATGAAACGTTGGAAAGTGGCGGGGGAGTTAGTGAGTCCGAAGAACATCACAAGAGGTTCGAAGAGTCCTTTATGGGTGATAAAGGTGGCTTTCCATTGATGTCCGTCCTTGATACGGACATTGTTGTAACCCCATCGGACGTCAAACTTAGTGAAGACCTTAGCGTCTTTGAGTTTGTTGATGAGTTCGGAGATCAGTGGGAGTGGGTAAGCATCCCGAACGGTATGCTCATTGAGGTAATGGTAGTCTTGGCAAGGGCGAAGTTTGCCGTCCTTCTTTTTGACGAAGAAGAAGGAAGAAGCTTGGGGAGAGTTCGAGAGAAGGATCTTTCCGGCGGCAATGTTTTCATCAAGAAAGTCTTCCGTAGCCTTCTGTTCAGCGGGGGAGAGAGGGTAGACTTTTCCGATTTTCGGGGAGAAGGAGTCGTTAAGGTTAATCTCATGGTCATAGGGACGAGAGGGGGGAAGATGGTCGGTAGCCTCTTTTGAAAAGACAGGCGT
>JBBPRQ010000754.1:0-15829 GCA_038093095.1 Boletus insuetus | reverse complement strand
AGGGGTAGAACCGCGTTGTCAACACGGTGTCAGATTTCTTTACATTCTGTTCATTCTTTGTATGATAACTCGGATATAACCAACGACAAAGAAAATTCCGTTTCAGTGGTGGCCTTTGTGTTGAGGTCGTCCGATGACTTCAACAAATATTTTGGTCTGCATACCAGAGTCTTTTTTCCCACTGGCTTAGACTGCGGTGGTGCTGCAGGGCACTCGAGTTATCGGCAATGAACCAATTCGACTACAAGCGTTCCAGGGCGAAATGGTATTCCCGGTCTTCCACGGCTTCTCCAGTTTCTTTTCACATTAGTACAGAAGGATGACCGACACGTTGGAAAAGCTGCCTTCCATGCGCAGCGTTGGTGGACAACCAAATCACTCGTTTGCCTTGCGGATGCCACACGTCTAGGAAGATGTTCGGGAATGGAAGCAGGTTCTATGGGCGCACCCTCAAATTGAAATGGACTTGTTGGCCCTAATCACCAGAACTTCCAGAAGGTGGGCCATCAACCCAGTTCAACCGCCTTATAAAAGGTTCGCTCACAACGTGTCACTCAGCCAACAGTCAACCAACGAAGCTCATAGATACCTTCTGTCAATTCCATCTCATGTCATCCACTGAGTTGGTCCAAGTTCGTAATGCAGTCTCGCAGATATCCAGAGGCAGAGATGTCAACGAGGACAGCTGGATGGTGTGCGTACCTTTGTCCACGCTCATGTCATCACCTTGCAACCCATTCGCATAGCATGTGGTGTAACACAAACTGGGGAGACCTCCTTCAGCCCGCTCCGCTGTCCATTGCCCTCCTCGGTTCACTCATGGTCATCGCCTCCAGCACAAAGGACTTTTGTTCGTTACTCCCTCTTCCAAGCGTCCATGTCATTCCGCTGACCACAGTTGTGCATGCAGCGCTCATCTCCGAGAACAACAAGTCCGTCAAGTTCACGTACGCGAAGTACCCCACCTCATTCAAGACATGCCTCCAGCAGATGGTTGGTGACGGCTATACCGCATTCGAGACGGCGTCACACCAGATGACGCGTATCAATAATGCATCGAGTCAATTACCGGACACGATCAGGAGGGCCGTGACGATCATCGTGCAGAGTACATCTCCCGCCGAGGTTGAATATCTACTCCCGAATGCGCTCGACTCAGTGTCGGAACTCACCAACATATGCGTGTACGTGTAATCATGTCGTTTGCATCCTTGACAGTCAGAATGGCGTAGTTGCTGATCCTATTCGTCAGAGACGCATCGCGGACATGTGAGAGAGCGTTTGTTCGGATTTCTGCACTCGCTCAAGAGATCTTGGAGTGTACAACTTACAAGGTAGACATATTTGAGAATATCCAGGTTCATCTGTGGTTCACGGTGTCCGACAGATTGGAACCGTAGAACAAGTAACGGAGCGGAACGAAATGCACCTCTCTATTCTCCAGCAACAAGCAGAGCAAGAAGAAAATATGGTCAATGAAGCCAAGGAGACTTCTGAATTGATGAAGAAGGTAAGAACGCCATCCTTCAAATATTTCGGACCTCGTGATTGACGATGTCATTTAGTCGTTTGCAACCGCAGAAGGAGAGTTCAAGACCGCTGTGGATAGTCTCCCGTCTGGGTAAGTTGTAATTATTTCGTCATCGCCTATGGATCGACTTGACATTTTCACTAGCTGGGATATCGTGGGCATGCATGTGGTAGAAAGCTTGACAAACGCCATCACAGCTCCCATGAACGCCGTTTTCGGGATGGGCAAGGTCAAGAGTGACTATTTGCAAACTGGCTCATTTTCTTCACCTGGTAGGCACACGCAACTCCCCGAGCGCGCTAAAGATGAATAACTGGTAACATGCGCAGGGACAATGACGCAACCTTCGGGGGAGGCACTCAGTGACCCCGGAGTCACTCTTGCTCAGCATGCTCTCGGGCTCGTTTCCGATTTAAAGCTACTCATCTCTGGAGGACCCGAAGGCAAGCCAGACTGGGATAATATTCGTGGCTCTGTACGTACTCTGTACGCGAATTTCGTTCACCATAGATGGCTTATTTTCAAACCCACGTAGAACAACAAGAGTGGCGGCTTGTATGTCGAAGCGAGCTTGGAAAGGATGATGGATCGTCTCAACAGATCCAAGCCCATCTCGTCAGAGCTCGTGCCTATCTTAGAACAAGCCGTTCACATCACGAAGAAGGTCAATGTGACGGCGAAAACCATCGAGAGTCACGATGATTTAGCACTCAAGAAACACAAGCCGCCGGTAAATAAGATGATCAAAACCCTTCAGGGTATCGTGACGCGGTGCAATCTCGTACTGCAGCAAACCGGTAACATTGCGACTGGCCCTGGTACGCCAAAGAACGTTTCGGCTACCACCAGTTGTACGGTATGTAGTCCTTGTATCCCTTGTAAACGATGCGGTTGCGACCAAGTCCCTTGTATAGCAAGCTGCAGTTGAAACAGCAACATTTAGAGTGCGTTGCGCTACGGACATATCTTTGAGGACAGACTCACGTTCTCCCTAGGTCGACCAAACGCGCGCAAATCTCGAAGCCGCACGAGAGTCATACGACAAGGCGTCCACGCGTTTGATCGAGGGCCAGCGTGAAATCACAAAGACGATCGCATCTATGACGAAGTTATCACTGGAGAACGCCACCTTGAAAGAGATCTTGCCTGTGCTCATGCAAGCTGTCAAGGCTTTTACAAGTATGTGCCACCCCGCACGCATTCGTGACGACCAGACCTGTGATCTGCTTATTGCCATAGCGCTCCGTGCCCAGTTTTCGCAAATGACCGAGTTCTTTTGCAACGTTGCATCGCTCATCAACGACGTGATGAAACCACAGGTGACATCGTGGGTGAAGAACGTCGAAGCAAACTCCAGGATGGTCCTCGCCGGCGTCTCGCTTTCGGGTGCGCATTCTTCGCCAAACACCGTTGTGATTGGACTCATATGGCGCGTTGGTAGACTGGACACGGCATGCCATGTACGCCCAAATGATGGGTCCGCTTAAAGTGAGCATGCTCGCCGAGCGGATTTCGGGAACGTACTTGCGTGTGTCGGATTTGTATATCATGCCTGCCCAACGGTCCGTGTTCTCTCAGCTTCGCGTTCGTATCAGCTAATGGTCTTGTTCAGCGAAGTGGGATATTTGCTTCAATTCCAAGAGGATAGGAGTGAGGAAGGAAAACGGCTATTCACACGTACGTCATTACTCACCTTGTTTCGACGTGCAGAGATGATCAACACTGTCCTCGGGATGCATAGTGAAACTCAGCCAGGCCCAAGAGGCCATCCAAGAAAAGTCGCAGAGAGCAAGTCAGAAGATACTCGAGCTCGTCGCAGAGGATCAAAAGGTAAGCTCAGCAAATCGATCCGTCGGGATTTGACTTTTTGGTTTCGTTTTTGCTTGTTCATTGTACACTCACTTGTTGTTGCTTTGCTGTAACATATCTTCGATCAGAAATTCGTTGGCACGATCAATCGACGCTTGGAAACTATACAAGACACGGTCGGGCGAGCACTGCCTGCAATCAGGGGACCTGGTGCGTTCCTATTCCTTCGTTCCACCTCCCCGGTTGCTGGCCATCGAGTTCATCTGCATGATCTTTTAAAGTTCCGCGAGAGATAACGGAGGTGACCGAAGCCCATGTCGAGGAGTTTGACCGCCAGAGAAGGGCAGTGGAGGAAGCGACCCCTCCATACTTGGTGGATGAGCTCATGTGACATATTAATTGTGCTTCCAGGAGGATCCTGTTGATCTGTACGACACCATCCCACCAATCCGTAGTGCTCATGTTCACCTCCATCCACGAACCAAGGCGTGCGAAGGGCTTGACCCTTACAAATGTATATGTATATTACACGCTCCATGGTGAAGGCTGCCCTGAAAGCTTGTGCTCAGCGACGGTTGGATCAACACAATGAGAAACAAGGGATGGGCAAGGAGACAACGTATCTATTAGCGATACTAGGGAATAATGCATAAGTCTAATTATTGCGGGCGGCGGCGGTTCACAGAATGTCAGGGTGACGTGGCAATTTCATTGTCCACACCGCTGAGTTAGCAATGAGTACAGCACAGCAGACTTTGTTGGCCCAGACGATCATCTGCTCGGATCTACCGTCTAGTATGTGTCTCTCTGAGTCTCTGCTTTCGCGGAACATCAACGCTGCCTTGAACCTTCGGCCCTTCGCGACGAAGACAAGTCACGTGTCCTGTGAACTTGCACTGCCACTTGGCTTGACGCTGCGACTCCGACGTGACCAACACTGTCTCGTTGTCCGGTGTCGCAACTGTACTTCTCCCTGGCCAGGCACTGTGAGCTTCAAGTTGTCATCACTATTGACAGTGAAGATTGCTGCGGCTCGACGTGGGCTACACACGGGTGCGACGTCGTGCGCATCAAGCACACAGAACCTGTCAATCATCATCTCTGAATTTCTGAAAGGAATACCATGCAAAGGAGGACTCGGAATCTAGACGTCGCGCCAGTTTGCAGCGCTTGGGAAATATGTTGCAATATGCAAGACACTTGGGGATGGATGTCTGGACAACGTAGAGAACATCTTACAAGACGGCGGTGAAAGGCATCCCGATGGCTTGGATGGTTTGTAGGACTCGCACGGTATCTTGCAACATATGCATGAGCGTAGCTGACGAGGGTAATTGCAAAGACAGGAGGCGGACGTACGAAGGCATCTTGCAGGACGGCAGTGACAGGCACCCCAGTGGTTTGCAGGACTCACACGGTATCTTGCAACATATACATGAGCACAGCTGGCGAGGCAATCGCAAATAGCACGCTAACCCGCCAAGCAACATCATAATAACCCTATCCGGGTCTAGTCTCCTATCTTACACTGCTCGCTTGTCTCACCATGTCCACGTCCACACAGTTTGCTGTTACCACTCCCCAGAAGGACCCGATGATTCCAATCAAGATCTCACTTTCCGAACCTATCACATTGTCCTCTTCCTCGATGCATTTTTCATGACCACGTGGCTGAGCACCGAATTCATCCTTTTTCCCATCTTCCTCCTTGCCAACCAAGTCCCATTTCGTCCGCCACTTCTGGCTCCTAACAGGCATTATAGCGCTGATGCTCTCGGGCGGCCTCTATGCCACTGTCCAGCGAAAGCCACGTTGGATCCAGGTCTGCTGGCATTTCATGTATTGCGTCCCTTACTCTGCAAGCTTCTGCTATGCGTGGCACATCACCTTGCAGGCGGTGTTTCCCGACTGTAGGTGTATATCATACGTGTGCCTGTCAATGTTTTTACTTGTGACGTTGACGTGCACTGGCAGGGTTTGCAGACGGCTTGCCACATGACTTCTTTGGCCGTGCCATCCTCCTCGTCATCGTCATGGTTGAACTTGTCTCGGTTAACATCCTGTATGTGACCATGATGGCGGTCGCCATAGGGGGACATGATTGGGCGGGTCCAATCTTCCAGATCTATCAGCTGATGAGATGTCACGGAGGATATGATGTGTTACGCTAATGCTTCAGGCCGACAAAGGAGATGACCATGTTCCTAATATGGATGACATGGATGAATGACTGTAGAACTGGCATGTGCTTGTATATCCATGATTATTTTGACTTATGAGCATGACATGCGCTGGTTTGTAGATGGCGTGGTATGATCTCTTTTCCCGTGGCATCCTCGTCATTGCTTATACTAGGGCGGCCCCATGGGGGAACACTATGATTGGGCGGTCCCGATTTTCCGGATCTATCGGAAGAAGAGACGTCATAGATGGTATGTTGCTCACTGAAATTCAATGGGTTGCATTTATTCCACGCTAACATCAATCACAGGTCCAGGTTGACATCTCCGTAAGTATATTGATGACAGTACTAGTGACGAACGCTATTCTTTCGGTCTACTTGGAATTCCCCTGCTTTTCCGTAGTAACTTCAACCGATTTTGTTCTGACCCAATGGTTGCGGAGATGAACCCGAGAATCCTCTTGATGCCTCTACTGTCGACGGGATTAAACATTTCGATTTTGCTTGTTCATTGTACTCATTGGTTGTTGCTCTGATTTCGCTACCGTGACACGATCAATCGACACTTGGAAACGACACAAGATAAGGCCAGTGCCTGCAATCAGTTCGTTCTTATTTTTCTGATGTGATCGGTTGCTGACTGAGCTCATTTGCTTGATCTTTTAAAGTTCCGTGAGAGATAACGGAGGTGACCGAAGCCCATGCCGAGGTGTTTGGCCGCGAGAGAAGGGCGGTGGAGGAAGCGACCCCTCCATACCCCCCATACCCGGTGGATGAGCTCATGTACATGACGTGTTGCGCTTCCAGGAATCCGGGGACTACTGGATGTCTTAGTACGTGAGTGGGTGCGAGGGGTTTGGCCGCCCCTAGTTTGTCTGGGTCCCGTTTACGTTGCTACCCATTACAAATGCATATGTATATTACATGCTCCATGGTGAAGGCTACTCTAAAAACGTGTACTTGGCAACGATTGGACCAACATGATGACAAACAATGGGAAAGGAGACAACGTTTGCTCATGTATTGCGCTTTGCGATACTTCGCCATCTTCCGATGAAGCCCGTGTTATTCTTAGTTGAACCATTCTTGATTGGTGTTGGTTCCGGCGCTGGTGCTGGTGCTGGTACTGGCGCTGCAGGGGGCCGAGAGCTGGTCCGCTCCACGATCTCATAGAACCAGGTGCCCTGAAGCTTAGCAATTTCAAGCTCGAGCGCACTGGGCTGGCGACTCCCATCCCCGCCCGCGAACGCACCCGCACCCCAAGGGGATCCTAGGCACAACCAGATCAGTCCATGATACAAGAGGAAAGACGGAAGGGAAAATGGACGCACCACCATGAATTTCGGTTAGGTTGGAGAGTTGAGTAAACGTGCGGCTGTAGCCAAGAGGGACGTAGACTATTCCGTGGTGCACCAACGTGGAGAGCGAGTTCATGATGGTAGCTTCTTGTCCACCGCCCGGCGTACCCGTGGAGACAAATACGGCTGCAAACTTGCCTGCCAAGGCGCCCTTGGCCCAGAGCTGGCCTGTTGCGTCCCAAAAGGCCTGACGAGGGGTGATCAGATCGCCGGCTACAACATGACGATGTCGCGCGCCGGTGACGAGACTCACCTTCCACTGAGCGGGGAAGTTACCGTAACGGGTGGGAATGCCAAAGAGGAAACCGTCGAATTCCGTCAACTGGTCGGGGGTAATGATGGGGTAGTCTGGTTTAGGAGGGGCATGCATCTTGGTGAGGACTTCATCTGGAAGAGTCTCTGGGATTCTATACGCAGGATGGGTGATTGGATCGATGAGTCGATCGTAGAAGAGAATGGAGATGGACATACTGATAGATTTTGGCAGAGCCGCCAGCTGCGATAACGCCCTCCTTAACGGATTCGGCGACTAGGATTAAGACGAGGTCAGATGGTTCAAGAACGTTGTATCTGCAATGCTGATCCACTTACGCGCGGCGATATGGCCGTACATGGTGTAGATGATGATAGCGATCCGTGGGGAAGACATGTTGAGTAGAGATGAATTGTGGGATTAACGTTAGAAGATGGGACTCGTTGAAGGCAATTGGACTGGTATTTGTACAGTTGCTGGTTCAAGCTCCAAGCGCAGAATGACGGGATGGTGTGTCATCCGCGAGGCGGCGGTGATATGATACTACCAGGTCTGGCACATCAAAGACACGCTCATTTGCCTTGCGCGGTGCGATCACGGTCAGCATGTACAAAAAAGCGCATCTGGTACTCACGGGAACCCGCGGTGTCAATGGACAATTGTGTCGAGCTGACACACCTTGTGGTGTGCCACTTGAAGGGCAAGGGGACTACCGTCATGATTCATCATTTCCCGAGCCGTGAGTAAGCACAATGATGATACAGTGAGCGTCCCACCATTGGTCCATCAGACCAACTTTTTTTGTCGGTCGATCTGCCTTGAATTCTTGTACGAGCCACCGCCGAGGTTCGCCCGTGCTTCCGAGGATTTGTTGCTTCTCGTCACAGGCCACCTTGAGCCCGCGTTCGCTTGTAAGTTCGGTATAAATGGAACGACGGATAGCGTGTGCTCTCTCTGCCTTATTGGGAAGGATGTACTCATGGAGTTTAAAATACAGTTTGTTTTATATTTTATTTATGGCAACTTCGCCTATCACTGGTAGTAAGTACTTGGGAGGGTTCTGGCTGACAACCGTCACCTTCCGTTTCTTGGAATGGAAGCTTCGAACGTCGACCGAAACGGCTGGGTCGAGACTTTGGTCTTTCAAGTTGTTGCCACAGGCACTCTCCGTTTCAGTAACTCTTGACGTATTGAGAGCTGCATTATGCCTCATGCGATTTATGTATACTATCATCTGGTTTCGGTGTCGCCGCAGCATCCCATGACCCAGCGCTGACGTTCAATCTCCACCGACGGACGAAATAGTGAGCAGAACAAGGTCCTGAATTACCCGTCTCTCTATTTACGTCGCTACCTATGATGGTATAGTACATGATCGATTCCGAGTGGCGCAGCCTCCTTTAGAACTTGTGCTTGGCAACGGTCTCGTAGAACGTGGTACCTTGAATTCTGGCAATCTCGAGCTCGAGCGCACTAGGCTGGCGACTCCCATCCCCGCCCGCGAACGCACCCGCACCCCAAGGCGATCCTAGATACACAAATATGCACATGTCAGCCCACCAACAGGGTGCACGTCTAAACGAATCAAGGACGCACCACCATGAGGCTCGTTCAAGTTGGAGAATTGGGCAAACGTGTGTCTGTAGCCAAGAGGGACGTAGATGATGCCGTGGTGTGCGAGCGTGGAGAGCGAGGTGATGACAGTGGTTTCTTGTCCACCGCCTGGCGTGCCCGTGGAGACAAACACACCCGCAAACTTGCCCGTCAAGGCACCCTTGGCCCAAAGTTGACCTGTGGCGTCCCAAAAGGCCTGCAAAATGAGTTTCAGAGTTCTGATCGCTGGCTACAACACATTGGCGACCAGACTCACCTTCCACTGTGCAGGGAAGTTACCATAACGGGTGGGAATACCAAAGAGGAAGGCGTCGAAATCCACCAACTCATTGGCGGAAATGACGGGGTAGTCTGGTTTAGGAGGGGCGTGCATCTTGGTGAGGATTTCACCTGGGAGGGTCTCTGGGATTCTAGATGGAAGATGTGCGGTTGGTTAGGGCAATCGATCGTTGAACACACGCAGGAAATGGACGCACTGGTAGATGGTGGCAGAGCCGCCAGCTGCGGTAACGCCCTCCTTGACGGATTCGGCGACTAGGAACAAGAAGCGTGGTCAGAGCGGTGGAACGGGTTACATTTCCAACGGTATTCACGTACGTTTGGCGATATGGCCGTACATGGAGTAGACGATGATGGCGACCTTTGGGGAAGACATAGTGATCAGAGATGAGGGGGACGTAGTAGAAGAGTTCGATGGGGTTCATTGTGAGCGAATAGACTGGTATTTGTATCCTGGCGTAAAGTTCCATTGGATTAGCAAGATGGTATGTCATTGGAGAGGCGGCGGTGATATGGCACTTCCAGGTCTGGCACATCAAGGACACGGTCAGCTGCCGCCCGCGGCGATCACGGCAAGCGTGCACAAAAATGAGCATTTGGTACTCACGCGAACCCGCGGTATCGGTGGACAATGGCGTTCGTAGTCTACATACAGAGTTGATGTGTAATCACATTCAAGTTCAACGCCCGGATCGGTATTGAAAGCCGTCCACCAGTGTGTCAGCTAACGACGAGCTCATCTTTTTGTTGGTTGGTCCAGCCAGCAAGGTCCGTCGTTAACTGCAAACACAATCACTGCGCTTCGCACTCCATACTTCTTGCCATACTTATCACTGCTAACAAGGTCCACCTTCAGTCCGCGTACGGCACACGGAAACAAACGCCTGTGCTTTCTTAGCCATCTTAAGCAGGATCTGTTGCAGGCCCAGGGAAAGTAAGGTATGTATAAGGGAATGATACGTATCAGAATCCTTTCTACCAGCATCTCTTCTTGGTTGTGGTGCTAGAGAGTCCACGCTCAATGAGATGCACTCGGTACCTAGGACCGGAGGTGACCAGGAACGATCTGGCCACAAAGTCGCATGTGGGTAGATTCTTCCGCTGTCTCAACTGACCCGTCTCCCTGGATCACAGCCTCCAAGTCCCCAATTTTCGACACCGATATGTAGTAGCCTCAACCGATACAGACTTGTTCCGTCAGTAACCCATGTCACTACTGGTTCGCATGCAGGATCTGTACACCACGAATTACCTATACTTCATACACGTAACTTTTATGTATCTTGAGAATGCGAGCGAATCAATCAAACTTGAACTTGGAGACAGTCTCCCAAAAGCCGAGGCCCTGGAGCCTGGCGAGCTCGAGCTCGAGGGCACTCGGCTGGCGAGCACCTTGAGCGCCAGCAAACGTACCCGCTCCCCAAGCCGAACCTGTCGTGCATGTCAACATCCTGCAATCGGGTGCTGAAACACAACAAACGTACCACCCCTGGCCTCGTCCGTGTTGTTGAAGATATGAAAAGCGCGGGCGTAGCCAAGAGGGACAAAGCAGATGCCATGGTGTATGAGAGTGGAGAGGGTGTTCATGGCGGTTGCTTCCTGACCACCTCCCTGCGTACCCGTAGAGACGAACATACCAGCAAACTTGCCCGCCAAGGCACCTTTGACCCAGAGCCCACCTGTCGCATCCCAAAACGCCTAGAGAAAATGCGATAAAATTAGCTCTCGGGAACGAGATAACGAACGAGGGAGCAGTACTTGCCTTCCACTGGGCAGGGAAGTTACCATAGCGAGTAGGGATCCCGAACACGTATGCATCAAACGCGGGAAGGTGTGCGGGCGTGATGATTGGATAATCTGGTTTAGGGGGTGCATGCACTTTGGCTAGCACATCGTCCGAGAGTGTCTCTGAGATCCTAGATGAATGTCTGAATCAATGGCTGACAAGCAGGGACGTAGAAGGACATACTGATAGATGGTGGCCGAGCCACCAGCATCCGTAATGCCCTGTTTGACGGACTCTGCCACTGGGTTTTGGTGGTTAGGGGTAGATAGATTGGGAATAAAATAGAATCTTTACGCTTGGCGATATGGCCGTACATCGAATAGATGATGATGGCGACTTTGGGTGAAGACATGGTACACGAAAATACTCAGTGAATCGACTCAGGTGGCGGTTGGTCACTGAAGGAGAGGCCGGACGTATCCCTGACAAAAACGCAATCGCATTGAAAATTGGTTTAGGGGTCAGTTTCGTCAGAGGTGTGTCACACCACGGCGCCGCCTCCCGAAGATGAGAGAGCTTAACAGTTACCTTGACAAGTTGACCTGAGCTGACCAGCATCGACTGCTACCACCACCTAGACCTGGCGCGGCTCATTACAAAAAGACCTGAGCGGATATATCAAAATTTTTCTGCCTTCAGGCGGCCACTTCTGCAAAAACATTACAGGGACCTCGCACCGGCCACCGAAATACCTTTGCGGTATCTTCTTCCGTCCAAGCAGCCATAATGAGGTTAAATTAGCGTAGTCTTATGATGCCGCGTGATAAATCTTTGGCGATCTCGAGAACTTGAGGTCTATTTTGGAAAAAGCTGAACCACCGACTGACAGCGATCGGATATCACGGTTTCTTGTTGATTACGGTCCACCACTGTGTGATTGCCCCGCTGAGCTACTTTTATCCTTGAAACATGGTTATTTCGGTGAGTTTTGATGGAAATCGTCCGTATACTGCTTTGAACATGTACCTGGAATCCGACGGTTTCCGGAACCATCGATACCTGCCAATGAGAATTGCCTTCAATACTGAGTCGTGCCAACGTTGAGCTCGACGCACACGTCGACAGAACTTCTGTTTCGCTGAACAAGAGAATGGACCCGCGGCCACGCTGGGAACTGATGAGAAATTTGGTGGGTAAGAGTCCGACTGAGCCACAACCCGTTTGAGTTTGAGTTTTGGCCTCCTGCAATGTCTTTTCCTCGTCATCATATTCATAGCCATTATAGGATCTGAGTTTCTGAACGGTGTGGCTCTTCTTATCAGGCCTCCGTTGGATGACACTTTCCGGGGTTGTCCCAGCCCAGTTAAAGGCATTGGTGTTCCATGGATGAGAAATCCAAACCCAATGTAAGTCGGGAATTGATGCGCCAGTATGCTCTTCCTACGATCCAGTATCATTCTTCGCTCACACTACTGGCAGATCATGTGGTTGATAACACCCATTCGCCGGCCGCTACCCCATACGACGCCATCCCACGCCTGATACATGCCCTCCAACCTCACTTTTGTTCTCTAACTGGTGCATTATTTCCCCACACACTGCTTTGCCATCTATTTTTTCGCAAATAAATATTCACGCGATGTGTTTTCCCGGAAAGCGGCAGAAGGATAACTTCGCTGAACCAAAGTCAGGACGAAAAGATACAAAAGGTGACACAGTCGACTCCATACCCTCACCTACCCCCGTTCCTGCACCTCCACCAGCGGTACCACCTCCCTCAGAGCCTGCTACTTCTGAACCCTCAGAAAACACCATGTCGGCCCCCCGAGTTGCCATCGTTATATACTCTCTTTATGGCCACATTGCCAAGCGTATGTCTTCGACACATCTCTTTCGCTCATCTAGAGACCCGATCCTTCCATGCAGTTGCTGAAGCTGTTAAGACTGGTGTCAGCAACGCCGGCGGTAGTGCTACAATCTACCAGTAAGCATGGTTGTCTATCTTTCGTGTGTCTTGTCAGTCAACATGGCGTATAGAATTCAAGAGACCCTCTCAGAGGACATTCTGAAGCTCGTGAGGGCACCTCCCCGCCCAGACTACCCCGTCCTTCTCCCTGACGACCTCGTCAACTTTGATGCCTTCCTTTTCGGTGTTCCCACTCGTTATGGTAACTTCCCCGTTCAGTGGAAAGTATGTCTCCCGTGAAACCACGTGACGCGTGCGCATCTCATCGCTTCATTAGGCATTCTGGGACGCCACTGGCCCACTCTGGAGCAAGTCCGCCCTTGCTGGCAAGATGTGCGGTGTCTTCGTCTCCACCGGTACCCAGGGTGGTGGACAGGAAGTCACCATCTCCAACACCCTCTCCACCTTTGTCCACCACGGAATGGTCTACGTCCCTCTTGGGTACAAACACACCTTCCCTCAACTGTCTAACCTGACCGAGATCCACGGTGGTACGTTCAATTATCATCTTATCTTCACTCGCAATTGCTTATCATTCTTTTCCATTCTCGTCCCAGGCTCTTCTTGGGGTGCGGGCACGTTTGCAGGCACGGACGGCTCCCGCCAACCTTCCCCGCTCGAAATGGAAATTGCAAGTCTCCAAGGTAAAGGCTTCTGGGAAATCGTTGCCAAGTACCATGGTGTTTCCAAGTAGATTCTCAATCCTCCGCCCTTCTCTCTCGCTGTCATCCGCATGCCATTAATTAAAGTTTGGATCGGTGGTTGTATTGTGCGTGCGTGTTGTGTCTAGAACAGTGATTCTCCTGCATATCATTCCCAAGACGCGGCGACATTTGAGGGATTCGCGTCGAAAAAATAGATAATGTGAAAGTAGCGAGCGCCCCAGTCTCGCGAGATATGATGTGATGTGACAATTTTGGAACTGCGGAAGCGGCGATGCACACGTGCAGATCGGAAAACAGACGCGTCGGCACGTTGTTGCGGTGACTTCGAAGGAATGATTTCTCATGCATCGGGGGCCGACAGATACGCGCCTGTCATCGCGGCAGTCGAATTCTGTCTGCAACGTCGCCAGCGGCGGCCTGGCCTGTTCGCCCCCAAGTGCGGGTGACGAGCGTGGCTATAACGCATGAAGCTTATGGCCTGGACTTTGACTCGAACGGTTGGGTTGGGTGTCAGGGGTCGAGATTACATGTGGATTCTCCGTTTATGCGTGGGTCCTAAGGCGTTGAACTCCCATGTTCGTCACAAGTTGCGTAACCCGCTAATACTAATATGGCCTAACCGCCGATGCCATTCTTCCCATGTCCAGGTCCGTTTGATTTTTACGGCGACGTTGGCCATGGTAGCGCCTGAATCAGGCTGGGCATCGAGGTAATATAGTCCATTTTTAAGCATGGCCATTGCAAGCTCAACGTTGTTTGCATCGCGCAGGATCATTTGGCCGCCAGTACATTTGACGTGTCCACCTGCTCTATCGATGCGCCTGATGGAAATTAGGTTTTGGCAGGCCTCGGGCACGTATAGTACTTCCGTTAGGCACAATTGCGTACCATTGCACGTTCTTAGTAGGACAGTTCCCTGTCTGCGTGCGATAAGAGGCTTATTGCCCAGTCCTTTAATAAGACGACGAGGGATTGTTTCATAATTGACAAATGCCTCGCGTTGCGCGCACATATAAGTGGTCGCGCCGGAATCGAAAATCCACAAGTAAACGGAAAAGTCAGCCTCCTCAGCCTTTGACATTACGCCCTCATCAGATATAGTTACACAAGTGGTGAAGCTCTTTTCAAGTTCATCATCGCTATCCGATTCCTCTGCGACATTAGCACGCTCTTTTTCCTTTCTTTTACCTTTGTTTGACCCGGCACCTTTCTTCCCCTTTTCATCCCAGTTATGTTGAACATCAGTAAAATCGTCATGGCCTTATCCGGCCTTATTCGCACTTTTTCGGTTTGGGGAAAAGTGCTGCACAAGTGGCATAAGGCCACTCGTTTTCTTAAACTCAACTTGTACACCACTTTTTCCACTTAGGATGGGGCGTTGCAAGTCGAAAAAGCGGAAAAAGTGGCTTAAGACATGCCATATTGTCCATTAGAAATCCCACCTGTACACCACTTTTCGCACCATATCGTCCATTAGAAAAATAGATTAGGCACAAGGGGGTAATTAAAAATGGTTGAGAATCCAGAAAAGAATCTAGCAGGAATGAGCAGTGGTGACTCAGACTTGCTCGGCCATAGTACAAACAATGAGATTTGATCTAGAGAATTGTCAGCGACTTCCATGACCAAGTATCTGAAAGTAGTACCAAAGTAAAGCACATGGATTAACAGTATCAGCGTCAGAGGGGCTAGAATTAGTGGGGCCATGGTCGAGTGATGCATACGCAGAGGCAATGATGTCAGCAGTGTTTTCGGGACCTTTCTTTGTGACCAAGATGGCATACAATTGCATTTCGCTCCCCCAGTTACTCATAGAGAACATAGACGTGCCCTTCAGCACATCATTGTTGTTGTCGTGGGGATGAGGGAGAAGGAGAGGGGACAGCCTTGTCTTCATCTTTGCTGCAATGGTGCCAGTGGGAACATCATTGTCATTGTCATCACAAGGCAGTAAGGTGAGAGTGTGAGGGCAATTGTTGTCATGAGAGGTGGGGGAGCTGTCGGTCAGCGCTCTGGTCAGCCGTGGGCTTTTCACCTGCGGTCACATGATTTTTTTGCATGCCAAAAATTCACCAAGTCTGAACTCCCTGTTCCATGTCTCCATGTGCACACCCAGCATGCCAGCGCATGCCAGCGCACGCATGCACACACTCGCCACCTGTCGCACCTACCAGCACCCACCAAAACATGAAATGGGAACACATCAGATGACTGACAAATAACAACAGTTCCGACAGTTCCGTGTTCCGATCGCGGAACCCCTATTCCGGAACCACTTCCGGAATGTTCCCGCGCCTTCCGATCTCGGAACCCCTATTCCGGAACCACTTCCGGAATGTTCCCGCGCCTTCCGGACTCGGAACCACCGGAACCACTTCCGGAATATTCCCGCGCTCTTCCGAGCTCGGAAACACCGGAACCACTTCCGGAACTTCCTCGGAAAGCA
>JBBPRQ010000753.1:0-15840 GCA_038093095.1 Boletus insuetus | reverse complement strand
TTTCGTCGGTAGGTGTACACAGTATCGAAAGGTCAGCTCAAGAGGACACGCTATTGGTCTTGTTCAACACAGCTGTGTCCAACTTGGTAAGTGGGATGAGATAGCGTAGACTAGCAGTGCTGACCAATGATGCTTCACGCAGGTGCTGTTCCGTAACAACTTTGCGCTCGGTCGGGATATTACCGGGCTATTTCAATCATTCCAGTCGAGCTCGACCGTGCTGGATCTCAAGGCGAATCCGTCATTATTCCAGTCGACGCTGGTGATCATCATCAAGGTACGTTTGCCGCTGTTGGAAACTGCATCAATTCGGTCGACAGGATTTATCTGAGGCGCGTTTTCTTTCCTGCTTAGGATGTTGTTGACTCAGACAAGGTCGAGATCGCCAGAGAGTGAGTGGTGGTTCCCTTGCATCTTTGTGCAGAACCGTTTATGGTTGGTGTTGTTCGTTCCCAGATTCTCCCTCAAGTTCCATCGGATCGTGGAAGACGAGCAAGAGGCGAATTTCATTTCTCGTCTTGATGCTGGCAAGCTGAGCATTACTCAGGATTAGGGAATCTCGACTTGTCACACATTCACGGTTCGCTGATCCCCCACAGGCCAGTCATCGAATCCAAGGAGTTTTACAGGCTATTCCCTGCACTGAAGCGACAATTAGATAAGCAGGCAGTTACGCACCGGTCGGCGGGCGAGTTTTTGCACTTGATGAAGACGTTGATGGCCAAGTTAAAGGTGAGGTAGCCTCTAGGAAGAACCATCTTGTCCCTTGTTTACTCGTGAACCTTTTCAAGGCGAACGACTGGGGTGCAATGTCTCGTAAGAACATACATTTGTTGCTTCGTTGGAGTATCTGATGCTTTCGCATTCAGAAACTATGGCGTTTCATCGTGCCCAGCTGATTTCGACGCTTCTTGCCAACGCGCTTGCTTTTGGATACTCGGAAATTTACCCGGAACGCGAGCCTCTGAAGGTGAGCCTACCCACGGCTTCCCGTACGGCATGACAATGACCTCAGTGTAGAACCTGGATACAGACATGGCGATCGAGATGGAGGATACATCCCACCAGCTCTTCATTGGCATCGGCAGTAGCAACGATCAGTCTGTGCCTCGCGAACGCACGCTGACGGTTCTTCGAACAGCCTGGGAGGGTTACCCATCTCGCCAATACAGAACCGAAGACGAATGGATGGCAGGTTTAACTCAGCACCTCGAGAATATCGTGGACTTGCGGATTGCCCACGTGCGCGAATGGCTAGACCAGAACTTGTCGTGGTTCCAAGCAGCTGGTGGCGGTGGCGGGAGTCACGCGAGCGACGTCACTTTGAGAGTTCGATCGTGGACTTGAAGGGTAACGTCCAACTATGTGGGAAGACGTGTGCCGAGCGTCAGTTGTGGTGTGTCAAGAGTCGGGTTCACGACGGTGCACATGACTGTCAGTCTGACCACCTGTGTGTGCACGAATGCGATTTCTGTTTCGAGGATGAACCGGAGGAGCATCGGGCATGTACGATGAGGTACGTCACGTTTTGATCGTGATGTTGTACGCCTGGTGCTGAATACGTCGTGATAGCGCTGGTCACGCAGGGAAACACACGTATGTGCTTGCTACTTTGGCTTAATGCCCCGCAGCTCAGGTTCTTTTGTAGGTGTGTCCCGAACCAACATTTGTGTGGGAAACGTTGCAAGTTCTCTGGAAGACATGGATGTCAAGATGTATGCGCCAAAGTATGTGCTTTAGTCTAAGAGTTGTCGTTCTGGCTTTGACGAAGACAAGGTGATTGACCATATCGATGAAGAGCACCTTTGTGCTGCTCCCGTCCACTCTTGCGGGAAGGTGAGCGTTTGCTGATCATTGAATATCACCGGATGTCCATTCTGAAGCGAACTACACCTCGTAGCTGTGTGGTTTATCTGACGTGCAATTGGTCGACGGGAGTCTGTATTCCTGTCCTGGAACGTGCCGAATTCCAAGGTAACTTTTGAGTCTTTAATGCTATCATTAATTCTGACGAGTTTGCAGTGACACCGATCATGTCTTGCATCAATGCGACGCCCGCTTCTGTTCTATTCAGTGTCAGCTGCGTAAACGGCTTTGTGCAGACCAAGACCACATGCATGGTCTGGACCATGGCGCGATCCATCTCTGCGGGTGCGTATGATATTGAAATGACTGACATTTTGCCTCTGATTAGCGATCTACAGACAAGAACATTTATGTACTGCCATCTGTGCTGCCCCAGGCATATGCGAAATCGAAATCGAAACGACGCCACACTCTATCGAGGCGATGTTTACGGGCAGAAACGAAACGTTCCAGTATACCAAGGTATGCGATCTGGTCTCGATTGCTTGTTCTGTCGCTCATCCCTCCTGCAGTTTTCTCAGGGTCAGTTGTAGTGCTTGTATGCTGTATTCACCTGATGGTGACATGGCACGACAGCTGCGAAACGCTTGAAATGCACCAAACCAATACCGTCCGGCGCTACAAAGCACAAAGGACCTCATAACCACAGCCTGGACAAGAAAGTCATTCATTTTTGTGAAGCAAAGTACGGCTATCGAGTGTTCTGCATGTGCTTTCTCTCATGGCCGTTTAGGTGCGACAACTGCGGCTACTTTTGTACGTTACCTCTTGGTAAGTTGCAAGTCTGGACTGAATGCTGGCGCGTGCTAATTACTGTCTCGAAGGCCATCTGCAACAAGAGCACGAGACGTGCCATGGGTCCATGTCGCGTACTCGCTGGACTGTGGACGGGCCAGATGATGTACCGTTGGAAATCGAAGGGCGCAAGTTCTCTACCAATGATGAAGGTGCACCGATGATGTGTAACCTCGTTTGTTTGGCGATGGGGTGACATGTCCACATCGACTGTTGTCGCGTGGATGATGAGGCAGAGTGTACTGGCAACGAGGAACTGCAGCACCTAACAAGGAGGATACAACCTGACCCTGATCAGCCAAAGGACTTGCTCACGCACAGTTTGTTCTGGAAACAGAGCAGTGAGTGATGTCTGGGTGCATTTGGGTTGATTGTTTGTCTGACTTGTCTCGACAGGCTTTAAGGACCCATACTCGAGAGAAGAGCAAACCAACTTTGCGAAATGGTGCGTCTCTGTTTAGGTTTGGCGACGATCGAAGCTGACTCACGTTGATAGTGATGCCATGTGTGGAGGTATGCGAGTTTCGTCATTGCTACCTGGTGATTATCTTTTGAACATGATTGATAGGACCCGAACATACGGCTGCTGGGGGCGGAGCAGCTATACCTTCATACTGTGTTCTAGCCGTCTCCTGCTGGCCACAGGCATGCTGGGGCAGACGCACCCTCCCTTAGGTTACAAACAATTCTGGTCGCTTGGTATTATACTCCAACAAACGTTACAAGCCATGGCTGATGCTTCCTCTACGCAACGCTAAGAAACCATAATGGGAGTAATTCAGGGAGGTTTTGGCAAGTCCTGTGACTCCTGATCCAACCCAGTCTGACTCAGAGTTTCCTCTGAAACTCCGTGGGAGTCGGAATCTTGCACTGCTTCGCAATATTTCCAGAGGGCATCAAGCCTGGCATATAGTCCAACACTCTATTACAGCGACCGGGCTCTCTCCAGACCCCATACCACATACTCTTGGCTGCTCTACCCACCGCCAGTATCATGGGTTTTGGGTACTATTTAAGCTCGTCTTCTCAATCTGTCTTTATGAACTTTATGCAAGGTACTGAGCTGCGTCGTTTGCCACCAGGCATTTCAGGTCTTCGGTGCCTCCTCGAGGTCCCAAAAGAGAAGCCCTGGGTGAAGATGCTCGAGCTGACAAAAATATGGTGGGCCGAGTTGCGATCAAGTTGTTCACCATCACTGATCATTCGTTGAATAGGTGACGTTGCATCCGGGTCGTTATTTGGATATAATGTCCTCGTCATTGGTTCCGTCAAAATTGCCACTGACCTCCTCGAGAAATGCGGCACCAATTACGCTGACCGCCCTCGGTCGATTATGGGTGGAGAGCTGTCTGGATGGAACAAAATGACGTTGGTGTGCGACTATGCCAATTGGTTTCGTTCCCAACGAAAGTGGTTTGCCCACGAGATCGGCAGTCATGCCACTGTGGCACAGTTGCATAGGATGATCGAGGGTGAAACTCGACGCACCCTACGATCGGCGCTCGTGGAGCTGGACAGGATCCGTGCACATGTCAGCAAGTATGTACTTTAGACAAGTGCTTTTCTCACATAACTCGTGATGTCGTGTAGGAATTTCACTTCCGTGGTTTTACGCCTCTCCCACGGATATATCACTCAAGAGGGTGTCGATTTGGCCGAAGTAGCAAACTCCCAATTGTCAAAGGCAACGGTATTGGGCAGTCGCTTTGTCGATTTCCTTCATTTCTGTAAGCCGATAATCTCTTTCACTGCCTCAAGGTACCGGCACCTAAAGCCTCTGTAGTGAAGTACATTCCATCATGGTTTCCTGGTGCGGGTTTCAAGAAGACAGCAAAAGGACACGCCGCTGTCCTGCATGATCTGCTGGAAATCCCTCACAACTATGTGACGTCGCAGCTAGTGAGCCCCCTTACCATCCTCCCTTGACGTGCACTGAGCCAGATTACAGGCCGCTGACACAGCGTTACCATCGCTTTCTTCTCGCCTGCTAAGCGTGCCCGGCAGGGTGACGGAAGAATTACTGGACAACATCAAGTGGACTGCATTGACGATGTATTGAGGCAGGCACACGAGCAATATCAGTAACCTGAGTATGGTAATACCACCGAACCTATAGGAGGGGCGGATACGGTACTGATCTAATCCTACTGCAATGTGCCACCACAAATGCTTTGTTTTTCCAGTCCACGTCTGCTACCTATGCTCTCTACATCGCTATGGCGCTCTATCCGGATGTGATGAAGAAAGCACAGCAAGAACTAGACTCGGTTGTGGGAACTAGTCGATTGCCAACGTTCGCAGACCGACAGTCTCTTCCGTGTGTAGAAGCATTATTTACAGAGCTTTTGCGGTGGCACGCTCCTGGTCCGTTGAGTAAGTTCGATCCCTGAACCCAAAGGCGTCGACTAAACGGAAATTCTGTAGCTTTGAGGCGTACGACAGCCGACGACGAGTACGACGGATACCTGATCCCCGCAGGCTCTTATGTCATAGTCAAAGCGCTCTGGCGACACATTATAGACAAGGCGGTTTATTGTATTCAGGGCCATACTTCGCGACGAAAGAACCCATAAGGACCCTGTGGAGTTCAGACCTGAACGTTTTCTGCCACCAAGAACTCGGTATTTACCATCTAATCGCCACCCAGTCGATGCCCAGGTGAGTCACAAACACCGCACCGAACCCTCATGCTTTATATCTACACAAACAGGTCTTTTCCTCGCATACTCAACCGTCTGGCTCCTGTGCGCTCAATCTCTGGCTGTGTTCGACGCCTCAAAGCATGTCGAGAATGGGGTCGAGGTCACGCCAGAGTTTAACTAAGTGGGAGGGACGGTTGCGTCAGTGTTCTCGTGTTGCGTTGTTCGATGTCGTACAGCTTCTCACTGATATTTCTTTTGTGTTCTCCGGCCACCTGGCACCTTTCAAATGCGCAATAAAGCCCAGATCAGCGGCGGCCGAATGTCTTGTCAAGGAGGAACTCGTGATCTAGGGTGGTTGATTTTACGGAGTAGCGGGTCGGGTAGGAACCCAGGGCATTGCATACTATGCCCGATTGCTAATCATTTACAACCCTGGAGCATCGCGATGGAACAACAAGGATGAAATTAACATAGAATCTAAGTTGAATGCATCCTCCTTCAACACTGTCTCGCGACGAGTGGTAGCCAGTAGGCACTTTCACACCACGATACTCCTCGAGTAACATTCCTCACTTCGGATCGCGATTCATTGTGGGTCGCTCTGACTGACACGACAAGAATACAACATATCTTTTGTCCACGCAGAATCTTCGATCGTAACGAGCAGCGATCTCAGACTATACGGGTAGAAGATGGCTCGGTTAGCATGTACAACCTTGGCCTAGGAGAGCGCATTGAGCAACGATGCGCTGGCACGCCTGACAGATGAATCGATTGATCATACAGTAACGCAGGCCTAGCGTGCCTCGTTTATCCTCCGTCCTCGTCCTGACCCGGTTCGCCGCTCTCAGTCTCCAGATCATACATCGCAATCTTTCCGAGCTGCAATAGCCATAAACACCTATTCCGTGGGAGAGGGTCGTAAGGCAGGTAAAAGTACCTGGGTTCCAGAAGTCAACCATCTCCCAGTCTCCCAGAACCTTCCGCATCAAATTGCCTTTTTTGATTCGTCAGGTTATCGCGATCAGATCCATTTGACACGACACCTCTCGAGAAACAGCATAGCGGCATGGATACGTCTCCCCGAAGGTCCCAGCTCCACAACCTTTCGCTCCGCCTGAAAGCGGCGTACAGAACATGAGGTCGTGTGGGATTGAGCATCAACTACGGGCGATGCACACGAGATACCAAGTGTTTTGAACAGAGGGTGCGTACATGGGAGTGTAGAGGGTGACGGGTAAGTCTCGACTTGAGCGCCAAGCGGACAGAAGAGGGATTGGAGATGCTACTTACTTGGGTCACCCCTCCCTTCTCCCTTCTCCCATCTTGCCACACCCCCTATCGACAAGACAGGTTCGAAAGTTGATTCGTTGAACAAGGCAATATTATCAGCCACTTGTGACGCTGGGGTCAAGCACCCAGTCGCATAATATTCCGGAGAATAAGAAACGCCAGCGAAGAGATGATACCTTTTTGTTCGTCGCACGGGTGGAGCGTTGGATGCACGCGCAACGCGACGCCGCAGCCGGGTGCATGTGAGTCACCATCCGTAGTCGAGGTTGGATCGCTAGCGCTCACCCTTTAATCCGTCTTTACTCTTCTTTGAAGGCATCGTCTGTAGCCGCTCGCCTTCGCTCGGTCTCGAATATCTCGATCGCGTCTTCGAAACCGCGATATGATCTAGCGAGGTCGGACGCCATCGTGGTAAAAAAAGCGATCACGTACTTGTCAGCGGTAAGATTGAAAGCCAGACTATGTGGTGCGACGCGTCATTCACGATGGTCGATGATGGAGTACGACGCGCGAAGCTGAGGGTAGAGAAAACATAGGCTTAGGACATAGACTGAAGTTATGCAACTTAGTTCTCGAATACGTACCCTACCATCGCTCCCGTCCGGTTCGTCGGCTTTGTGTGGTACCCGGGTGCGTCGCGACACAACCCGCCAGCCTTTTGTTTCGTGGCTTCCGTCAGGGACTGTCCCGATCTGAAGGTTGTTGTTTCAGCGAAACGATCGGAAGCCTATCGCTGAAAATCACGGCCAGGCGACATCATACCTTAAACCCGATGTCCGTCTAAGAGGCGACCCGACCGCTCTGGAGAACGCAGCTTCGACCACGTCCGCGTCATTCCCTCTAGTACGCGCCAAGACATTCTCCCAGCCCGCTCCAATCATCGACTTTGCGTGGTACCCGTGTGCGTCGCGGATCGTGAACACAAGGTGAAGCAGACATAAGTCGTCCCGATGACCTACGACTTTGACTTTCGTCGTGCCTGCCACCGCGTCCGAGTCGTCGACCCGATCCGGGGAAAGGGACTCACGTTGCGAACATTTGGAACAATCTATTCTCGCACTATATCACAAGGCTCGATCCATCTCCACACCTAGGTTGTGTTTGTCCGAGTCAGGGGATAAAGCTGGTCGCAACTTTGGATTTAACGGATAACGGGGGGTCAGGTTGCTAACTCGGGGTCAGGGGTAGACCGTAACGTACCCCCCAGGTTGCCTCCATACAGACAGGAACAGTAGTCGTTTTCAACACACTACAAACATCCCAAAAATGTCGTTATCCCCGG
The DNA here is from genome assembly GCA_038093095.1 of Boletus insuetus. Lineage (NCBI taxonomy): Eukaryota > Fungi > Basidiomycota > Agaricomycetes > Boletales > Boletaceae > Boletus > Boletus insuetus. The sequence continues at coordinate 7,962 of JBBPRQ010000753.1, read as the reverse complement.
TGTGTTATTACTTACCGTAAATAAAGCGTCACGTGTTTCAAGGGAGGTGTTCAAACCAGCAGAGTCGAGCCCAGTAAATCTTCCCTCCCATACAACCTATGACCAAACCCAATCCACCCGGTGTTCGGAGAAATCCTCCACGTAGATGTAAATCCCAGAGCCCCCACCTAGTCCAAAAATACTGTGGCGTTCAACGCATGTTAGGCGGAGGGCTGCTCTCTTCCGGCTGCCACTCGGACGGGCAACACAAGGTAGCACAAGAGTTGGACCACGCCACCAAGAGTACTGCACCTGCAACTGATCCTCACAGCGGACAATGTCTCCTCACCAACCTCAATGAAGCCGTTGAAGTGTGTCACATGATAGCCAGGTCAACTAAACCCACCACTGTAAGGCATCCACTGCTCTAGGAAACTTAGTGCCTATCTGCTTGTAGCTCAGGAGACTTGCATATGCCTGGGGTCTGTGTCGTGAACAAGTCCATCTTGACACGCGTCATAACTTTTTTTTCCGTGAGCCATGAGAAATATTTGTTGTGTCGTCTAATCTGACTAATTTTTTTGCTAGTAAGAGCGGACTGGCACCGGCTCTTTGACCAAAATAAGTTGATATTGGTCCCGGAGTATGAGATCCTGGAGACGCTCCATAAACTTACTATCACGCAGGCACCAGAGGATCGCTTTCAAATCAATCTGCATCAGGTTAGTTCTCATACGATCTTCCTGTTTTGGACTTGTTGACTCATGGCTTCCTTAGACATTTGGTAGCGGATTATTCAAATACAACCTGGTGCCTTTGCGAGAGTTGCAGGCACCCATCTATCGCTTTGAGGGTCCCCGGGCTGATGGCGTCTCGAAACTTACCACGCATAAATACCCGTACAACACCCTTGATTTGCTCTCTAGCCACGTCAAGCCGCAATATGTCGTCTTCAACTCCGGGAAAAAACTGCGATCATTTTCGTACGCCCGGCTTCTCGAGTTGGTTGCTGATCTCCAACGAAAAGACATTCTTCCAAGCCTCCTCTTGATCATTAAGTTACATCAATGCTGGACAATGTCGGGCATCCCCGATGACTCCGAGAGCCCCTGCAGTGACGATGAAGACGACATCCAGTCCACTTCCACCTCCGAATCGACGGGGAGTACTTGCGTCGACGACTTTTGGGACTCCTCTGAAGAAACTTCTTGGATAGCAGAGATCTCTAGTTGGGCTGAAGGCTGCATTGAAGCAGCCTCAAGCGATGGATGGGAGCCAGTCCTCAATGATGACCAGGTTGCTGCATATGCGAAGGAACCCTCGCGTTCCGTTCCCCCGTTAGACAGTTGGCACAGTTGGCAACCACGCTGGGAGGGATATGAAGGCAAACCTAGGCCTCTCAACACTGCGAAATTCTCAAGCAATGACTGGGCTGTTTACGAGGGACATAGCTACTTAACTCGGGTTGTATCATGACGCTTTTACCATGTAATTCCTATGCTATCCCCTACCCGGAAGTTGGAATTCCGCTAAATACATAACAGTATGACCGTCTGAATGATATCGTTGTTTGGTTCAAATCATCTTCGTCAGTACAAATTTCCCTCCTCCACCAGATCTTACTCGCTATATCACCAAAGCCAATGATCACTATGTTGCTGGAGGAGGTTTTGGTGACGTGTATAGACGTCGGTACCGTGACGTTTCGCCGAAGGAGGTTTGGCATTGGTATAATTATCGTTCTGTTCAATGCGTGACGTAATGTCGTTGGTGTCTTCATGGATGCCCAACGAGTGAAGTTTCACGACAATCTAGATTTGGGACACCGACTCCGGTTTGTGCGTCCACTGAATATGTACTGCAGTCATGTCTTCTAATCGCTGGGTGATAGCTGCTAGATATTGTAAACGGGTTAGTGCAGACAATAAACGAGGATTCAAAAAAAAAAAAAGTCGCAGACTTGGGACGGTGCCACTAGAATGGGTAGTCCCCCGCCGTCAAAAAAGAAGGGCTGTTCTCAGAAGAGGCCATCGAAGGAAGCGGAGATGCACGGAGGTCAACTCGAACAAAGGGCCAGACTGGATGACCTGTCACCTCACGACGTCGACGACAACACGATAACCATGGTACCTCACCCTCACCTCGCCCACCTTGCGACGATGACGACATCACGACGTCCCCACTGGCAGCTCGCAGCAATGACGAGGACGAGGAGGGGTTCTCATCCTCTTCTTCGCCCTCTCCCACTCCCACTCCCTCCCACCTCGCAACGACGACATCGACAACGACACAATAGCGACGTGACGACGACGTGATGGTGATTCGACGAGGATGATGACAGGACAACGGGATACGCCGACGCCGACGACGCAGTGAGTGCCGTCCCCTCTCCCTCTCTCCCTCGTCCTCACCCATGACGGCAAGCCGTCTCCCTCACCCTCACCGTCTCTGTCTCCCCCTCTCCCTAGCCGACCGTTCGCCTACAAATCTGAATGTGAACGCCTATGATGCGTTTGCGCTCGCGTTTGTATTCGAGCGGTAGCGGCCTGTGCGCCTTCGGAAGACGAGGCCTAGCCCCAGCCTTCACTGGCACCCTCCGGAGGCTACCCGCAGGTATGGGTTCATCGCGGGTCACAAAAGTGTGGTTACATAGGTTGGATGGTGAGACATGGGTATAATAGTTAATCATGTACACCGTATGTATATGCAATATACCCCGTGAATCAAGCCGTCCAGTCCTTCGTCATCCAATGTTGATAAATCTCAATGACCAACTTAAGGCTTTCAGCATCATGGCCGAGCAAAAGTTGCTTGCCGTACGGTATTTGAGCCAGCTTTCCCCCAGTATTCACAACAACAAACTGCGGCTTGACGTGGCAAGAGAGTGGACCAAGGGTGTCATACGGGTAAAAGTGGTGGCTGAACTCGCCACTCTCAAAGCGACAGATGGGCGACTGCACCTTTTCCAGGGGCACCATAGTATATTTGTATGTTTTGCTACTGAACGTCTGAGGAATACATGGTTCAATAAGTTCAAAACCGGAAGAACGTGTGAGAACGAACCTCCGAGTCCTCTAGGTTGATCTGAGAGCCCCCATTCGGTCCCTCCGCCACAGTAATTTCGTGGAGTTTCTTCAGGTCCTCATACGCTGGGACCAGTATCCACGTATTTTGGTCGAATCGACGGTGCCAGTCTGCTCTCACTAGCAAAAAATAGGTAATTAATTCAGACGACATAACAAAGAATTCTGCCACTCACAGAAAAACAAGTTATGACGTGTGTCAAGATGTAATGCCCCAGGCTGAATGCCCCAAGCGCATTCGAGTTTACTGATCTATCAGGAGATAAGTACCAAATTTCCCAGAGCAAAGGGTACTTACGACGTTGGCTCTTGTGCTCCCAGCTATCATATGACACGAGTCGACAGCTTCATTGATGTTGGTGAGGAGACACCGTCCACCGTTTGGGTCAGCGGTAAATGCGTTCACCTTCTGTTTTGAGGCTGTGGATGAACCTGACTTTTTCCTTCTTTTTGGAGTATTATTACTCATTGCGTCACGGTCCTCAGGGTGCTCCCCACCTGCCAGTGGGTGATAGCTACTAGACGAGGCAGAGAGTGGATCTTCATCAAGTATGTGACGGCCCTCAGAGCCTTCCTGGATGGAAGGGAGGCTCTGGGATTTGCACTTGCGGGACGGATTTCTCCGGGGAGCAAATGTCAGTGGGTCAGACTCAGTCATGGATGGTCAGTAGACCGTCTCTCTGCACGTTCTCTTCACATTGCACAATTAATGGTTCCGGGTACCTCTTTCGCCGCCAGGTCGCCGCCAATCGGTCGCAGTGGCAGTCGTCGACCCCTGAACCCTGGACCTGTCTGTCAATCGGTCGATCGAGCCAAGAAGGAAGTTCCGTCCCCCGCCGTCTCCAAATTTCGTCACCCCTCCCCTCCTCAACCCGTCTTCCTCGTGACGTAATTTCCAAGTCTGTTCCAGACTTCCAGCCGCCGCTTCGTCACTTCACTTGGAGACTGTCCATGATCCGAGGTCCACCGCCTCACCAATTCCGCAGAACACTACCCGGATACCCGGAGGCTCTCAAACTTACCCCCCGAGTGTACGGGGCAGCAGCGAAGCAGTGAAGAAAGCCCCCACAGTGCACCCCCGAACTAGACACAGGATATACCCTCTTCCCCGCACGGACGATAGCGGAGAGTTGAGCCGTTATTACAAGTGCGAAGTTCATTCGTACCCAAAAATTGCTAATGTCAAGATAGATATCCGAGCAACAAATGTCGCTCTTTGGCCTTAGACGACTCCCAGCTGGTTTTTACGCGCGGTGCATCACAGTGGCCTTGAACGGAGAACGGAGAATATGCCTTCGTCAGTCAATGACGACGTCGTCGAATGGAATGGGCCAATCCCAAACGCGGATTACCCTTTCTCTGACTCGCGGTAATGCTCATGAAGTTCACAGACCGTCAGGTATGTCAGCTACCACATGTCTCGACGTCTATGCATTCTTAGACTTCTAGCCTACATTTCTCACCACCTGTCCAAGGCGTTCGAATCCTCTTTGGTTCGGTTTCCTGTCCGCCTGGGTGTTTCTCGCTGTATCGGGTCCGTACGGCTGACAAGGGTCGTCCCACCATCATTTCCAACCGGATCATCAACGAATACGCCAAATGCAACGTTGACATGCTCCACAAGAAGAACCTTTTCTCGCTCGGTGAAGACCGCTTCCTTACCACTCTCCTCCCCAAGGATTTCCCGACGTTCAAGACAAATTTCATTCCGGACACAGTAGCGCATATGATGGCGCCCGAATCATGACGGGTTCTGTTTTCTCAATGACGTTGGTGAATTGACTCGACGGTGCACAACTTGTTGGAATTGGTGGTCTTGCCCGAGTTGTGGTGTTTCTCGATGCGCTTTTTCATTTCCATCAATTTGTTGGGCACAATCGTGCGTGTTTCTCTTGTTGTGTGAGGCGTTACTGACTCCTCGCTGTAGATTCTTCCAGCAACTGTCGTTTATGTGAGTGGGCTGATGCGGAGTGAGTGAAGGCGTGCTGACGCTGCTTGGATAGCTTGCGTGCTTGATCGTTGCGATCGCTACTGGAAGTAGTTCATTGCCGTTGACCTCGATCATTATGTTGTGCATCACACGTGTACTTATGTTTGCCATTTGAGCTACTTTGAGGGGCGGCGGCTGACTGCAACGTCATAGGCATTAATATTTTCCTTTCATTCGATGGCTTGACGCTGTCGTGATCAGATACCCGTGCACAATTTCTTCCTGCCAATCTACTCATTCTGGTGCACGGTGAAGATGAGCAGTTTGATGAGTCGATGATTCCACTCAAGAATTTCAACGGTGGGCTGTTGGTGTGGACTAGCTTTCACCTGACCACTCATTTCCCCTTCAGAATACGAAGCAGAAGCACGGTAAGGTGGCCGAGCCCAGACTTGTCGAGTTGTGGTGGACGTGAGTTCGGCGGAAGCCGTGAATGTACCTCCTTGGCCGCCTTGTACAGGTAATTCTGGCACAACTCATTAACCTAAGAGTCTTGACCACCCCGACTTCAGAGAACTAGCACACATCTAGGTAACGATTAGACTTCTTGTTCCTGCAGACGTCCAGTCGTGACCAGCACATTCGCCTACCACCCATATATTTTCGAATGACAGATCTTCAAGTCCTCCCCCCCATTCCTAAACGGCACCTTATAGTTCAAGTACAGTCTTCACATTTCGGAAGACATTTTCGCTCAATTTACCTTTGTCAGAACGCGTCGTGTGCCAGTGAGTAAATAGTGCCAATCACAAAATGCTCCTAAGACAATAGTTGAGCCGGCTAATCGGCCGTCACGTCTGGCATATCCGTATGCAGGTCCGGGATACGACTGTGTTGAACGGGGAAGCAAACTTCGTCGCTCTTGCTTGCAGTCTGAATTAGTCCAACTGATCGTGCATTCCCTTGCAGCTTGAAGCAAGCACTTGAGGATGCAAGGATTAAGGAGATATCCGAGAAGAAAGCAGATGAGTATGGCACATGAGGATTGTCCCACCTGTTATTTGGTGACAACAGCGGGCCCCATGTCACCCCTCTTATCTTGGTATAAGTAGCAGATGATTCACTTGCCCCTCACCGACGTATCTGCCATGGACGGAACTCCTCTCACCAACGACGGCTTACAACCCAACCACCCTCGAGCGTTCAAGAGACCTCGCGGCTTAAAGGGTATTTAGTACTTAATAGATACACCCCATCACGCAACTCATCATGCTTGGTTTCTTCTGCTTCTTACGCCCTGGTATGTTCAATGCCTCGACCGGTCTCGGTGGGCTTACGAAAGTCTTTCGATGCGATGCGACTGTGTTCGGACTTCAAATTCAAATTCAAAGTTCAAACCAAACAACCGGCATGCCTAGAAGCTGAGCGCCAATCACAAAAACCCTGACCTTCAGAACAGGGGCGAGGAAAAAGCCTACATCTGAAGAGTGTTCTTCAACGCACGCAACACTGGTTAGTGGTAAAACAAGATAAACGGATGTAGTCCGACAACTACTGTAGTGTTCTGTATGGGGGCAACGGGGAAAGGTGCATTACGGCGTGCCTCTGACACCGTGCTTAGCAACGGCGCATGCTCATCCTGCCAGCCAAGTCCTCCAAGTCGGTGATAAGGTGCGTTGTGTCTCGCGTTCCTTCATTCTTGGGCGCCGAGCCCTTGTTACAGCCTTTTTTTTTTCTACCTCGATCGATCGCCCATCCTCGGTTGTTGCTGGCTCGATCTATCGGAACGGCCTCGTTGCTCCAAGTCGCCGTTTGCTCGCTTGGCAAAATTCAATCTTCTTTGGTTTCGTATGGTATTTTTTTCCTCGGCGATGTCCTTGAAGGGACGCTTGTTACGCTGTCAACCCACGTGACCGTGGGAATGGTTCTGTGCGAGCGACTCGGCGCGCTGGTCGGCTCTGTTCTTCGGGTTGCCGGTGTGCCCTTCTTTCGAAACTTTGCCGCCTTGGTCTTCTATTTCAATTCGTCCCTGACAGGCCTGAGTGACTCGCTGCGCTCACGTCATTCTGCGTTCCCACAGTTGATCAGATTGCCTGCCTGGGAGTCACTGGGTGGAGACGGAATCGAAGTCGGAGTGGTTATCATCACTCTCCTCTTCGGTGCCCAGTGCACACACGTGGCCCCCCAAGCCCGAGACCCGAAGTTATAGATCGCTGACCTGCATGGGCCAGGTTGTTCGTGACCGGGTGTTATTGTCAATGCCTTCGTTGCTTACTTGAATTCATAGTGAGCCTGCCTTACAGTTGTGGTGCCTATTATGTGTGCAGTGCGTTGTTGTTGCGACCCTTACTCAGTGCTGACGTACTGACGATCGATCGTGTGGTAGCGTTTGATGTTGCAAGTGTAGATATTCGACCTCATGGCGTCTGTGGTCTCTGAAGCAAGGGCCAGAGGACAGGGGGACGCGTATGCATGACGAGGTTCTAGTTTACTTTTGTGACCTCGCTAGCAAAGGTGTACAACGCATTTCCAATCTATAATATTACCATTGTATGAGCGGCGCACGCTAGCGAGTCACAACGACTGGAAACGGACCCGCTAGCGGGGTACCAGACAAGTCAGCACCGATAGTAAGAACGGAAAATGAATACCTGAGCCACCCGACCTGCATACCAAGGACCCCAGATGCACCCAGCAACTACCCGAACCCACTGCCATGTCGTCGAAACGAACGCTAGTACGATCGGTTGCAGTACGTATGGCATGGGCGGGCGTTTGTGACGAGTCACAAAAGTGTGACCGTACCCGATGCGGTCCCGCACGGTTACCTGGTGATTTAGGCCTCTAGCCTAAATTAGTTTGTGAAATTTTTACCTGTACTAGACTCAATAATGCGCACTTGCACACAAAAAGTAGCGCGTTCTACAAAAAGTTGTGCGCAGATTTTTTGTGCAATGGTAGTGTCAAATC